>DWGW01000118.1:0-19338 GCA_018247775.1 Udranomia orcinus
AGCGCTCGCTTAGCATGCGAGAGGTACCGGGATCGATACCCGGCGCCTCCAGGTTTTTTTTTATTAGAGCTATGTTTTATTTTAATTTTGTCGTGTAGTTTTAAAGAAGGTTCTAAAAAGCAAAATAAATCTCCCGAACTTTACATTTTATATTCTTCTTAAATGGCGCGTACTCAGTGAAAGAATTGATTATACAATTATTATCCCCATTCTGTTACTATATATGTAAGTCTCAGGACTTGTTAATAAAAATCATAGAAAAACATTAAGAAGATTCTTGAGAAATGCCTTTTCAGCAAAAGTTATGCTAAAAACAACCTTTTATAGTTTGTTAAAAAATGGAAGAACGTTCCTCGGAAGCTTTGGATTTCAGCGATGGTTCTTACCAGCCTACTACATACTTAGACTTCAAGACACTACCTCTTTTGACTGGCCCTAACGTCAGAATCTAATTACCTAATGGAATTTGTCGATTAATGGATATTGTTGATTTTCCATCATTAGATTTGGATTTTGGCAGAACTTTTATCATGTCAATTTTTGTATCACAGTTTTACGTACATCTGACCATTAGGCCCCATGAACCCGCAATGGTGCAGCGAACTGAGGTATACTCTAGGATATACTGGCGGAGAAAGACTGCCCTACCTAAGCACATAGAATGGTTGCAATTATTCACGAGCAATGTGATGCAATGCGAATTGCGACACATGGCAATTGCGGCTCGGGGAAAGTAATCTGGTTTGATACTCGTGAATGTCACGTAGCACGCTACGCCTGCGGCATTAATTTTGGTCTTGGTGCATGTGAATAAATAATTTAACTTATACACCAACGGGGGGCGTAGCTCAGATGGTAGAGCGCTCGCTTAGCATGCGAGAGGTACCGGGATCGATACCCGGCGCCTCCAATATGTTTTTTTTTGCATTATTAATTATATTTTACAATCAAAAACGTACTTGAAACTAAAAGTGTCCAGTACCAAACAACAGCAATGGTTTGCCGTAATAAGTGAAAAACAAATTATACAAAGACAACATCATGAAATATGTAGAACAAAGAATAATAAAATAAATTGTATAAATATTACTCTGTCTTTATTTGTTTGGAATTGGGGATATATCTATGTTAATCCGGTTTTTATTTTATTTGTATTTTTTTAAACCGATCACATTATCATAGAAACATCAGGCCAGCAATCATGATATTGTCATGAAATAAACAGTTATTCCATGTATTTTAAAGCGGAATACAAAATAGAATAACCTAACGCTTGCGTAATGGCTCAAAATAATTTGATTCCTAAACCATTGTTTTGTTCGTAATACAATTGGTTTCAAACAATGCCATTTGCATACACACTCGTAGATACAATACACCCATACACAGGTTCACATAAGATCCGCTCAGTCAACAAATTAATAAGTTCATTTGTCGCTATTGTTCTTGTGAAGAGGCGTCGTGGGTACACTGGGCGACGATGCTTTGTTTGTTATTCGTATGTTAATACTATATGCCCGCGAACGAATAATTAATCATTTGTTTCAGCACAAAAAGTCCTCTGTTTACCGTTCGAATGTTCATTTACATTGCTTTCGATTGCTATAAAACTTTTTAATGAAATTGATAAAGGATGAGAAAACAATGTCAAAGTAGACTCGATCTATTTGAAACTATATTTTGGGCTTAAAGTTTGTTTCTCTCTTTAAGAACCGATTGTTAAACAGCAAAAGCAAAAATTACTTGAACCTTCATTTAAAATATAGAAAAAATGAAATGTATGTAGCTTATATGTAGCGTATATATAGCTTTAAAAATTACGAAACTCATTGTTAATAATACGGACTCGAGAGGTGCACTGTACATATTCAGGTGTATTCTGATGAGCTGGGCTCCATTGTGCCTAATGATGTCTGAAAATCGTTTGTTTCAGTAAAATCAATATGCCGACCTGGTTTCCAGTTATAATTGCGGGTAATGTTCCTAGAATGTGTAAAATAGTATCGAAACATCATTGGAAACACATTATGTTTTTTCGTAAAATACATACATACGTGCATTGTTGTACGTGTAAAATTGGAATACAATGTTATAAATTACTCCATATATTATTTGTAGTTTACAAAATGTAAACAGGTTAGGTATAAAACTTTTCAAACTACAATACAGCAGCCATGCTGGCAAGAGATACGCATCGGGCGTTCCAACTTCATTCTCAAAGGTCGCAATGCATTGATTTCAACCTTCATTTAATTCGACGACTGGAAAAAAAAACTGAATAAGACTTCATTATACCCAAAAGATACATAACTCGCTATTTTAGCAGACTCGAGTAAAATTCGCAATAAAAGCTTGCGCAAACAAAACAAAACAGCACAGCACCCAGAGCTCACGTATAATTCCTCACGGTACACGGCGCCTGAGAATTTAATACAATGGTATAATCACGTCGAGTGATTCCCGGCCTCCGAATTAAACTCGCGTCCGTCGCGGCCGGCACCCGGACTTTTCCGGGATAAAGCGGGATTAGTCACCTCGGCGACTCCGGGATTACTCCGGGAACAATATGCTGCCCATTAACTGTTGGTCGCTCGCGCCGCACCTGGCTCGATTTCTCTGTTGCTCGATTTTTATTCAACATGGAGCGGACGGAACGCGACCCGACTTGTTAAAGTTGATTTAAGCCTACTCTCCCCGCGTGCCCTTTTGCCACTATATTTCAGCAGATTTATTTCGTGCCAGTTTTTTGTAACGGTCTTGAAGATTTAACATTGGCCAATTGTCGTTACTTACATTATTTTTATTCAGTTGGATGCGCAAAATACTTTGAGTTGTATTACTAGCAAATTATAAAACAGTAATATCTATGATACCTTTTTATTCGTAATTGTGTCCATAAATAATAAGACACTGTCAATTCACCAAAATCTTTCATAATGTTTGCTTATTGCTGCTTAACATACAGAAGCGTATAAAATAGTATTGTCTTCTTGATATAATACTGTATGTAAATTAAATTTCCAACAAAAGCGTGGGCTTTCCATCTAGCTTCTTTATTAAGCCACCGGATAAAACATATAATATGTTTTATCCGGTTGATGAGTAACATTGTTGATATTAAAATTGCATGTATTCTATTTACAAACTTTTTACTATTCCTACTAATATTATTATAACTCGTTCACGTTAACTACCAAATGGATTAAGATGAAACTTTACAGTAACATAGCTTATACTCGTACATCAGAATAACACGAAAGCTATAACTTATAAAAATATGTTGTGTAAGTTGCCCAAAATATATCGATATGTGTCAAATAAGTCGAACAAAGAATCTATTATATTTAATATATAACGAAGGTAAAGCCACAAATAAAATCTAGCAATAAATATAAAAGCGGATCTTGTCCATTTAAGGGAGCTTTGAAATGTAAACCGATATTTCTGCAGTTAACCGAACTATTTTACGTAGGTTCCATCGGAAATCGGGTAACGAAAACAGTTTCAACATTCCCACAGTGGAGTTAGGTATTCGATTGGTGGAAATTCCATTCGTGGCGTTACATTCCACTGTAAGTACGGAACGCCGAGCGTTCGACGTACATTCTATTGCAATTCCTATTTCGATCACTGTCGAACTGAGCAATATGTGTTTAAGTTATATTTATCTCGTACTAGCCTCTACATGAAGCTTTTTATTTCATTTCATTGTGTCTCACAGAAATTATACTGTATATCTTATATAACAAAAATATACCCATGTCTATTATTAACAAGTTGATTCCACTTTGATTAGGCAGGATACATTTGTCGAGAACAAATGGTCTTAGAAATGGCACTATTGTTATAGTTTATTTTTTAAACAAGTAATATTGTGTTGTACTATACTAATGTTTCATTACGAGAACAAAAACTCTGAAGTTATAATTTAGTTCTACATTTTACAACGTTAGACAGTTAAACAGTTTTATGGCAATTTATAAATTGAATTCATTCTTTAATTACCTGGGACGTAATTCTTTTCGTTTTTATTTAGATAATTTTTGAATTTTCTGTAGTTACAAGAACAACTACAATGTATATCGATCTATCAAACCCAAAATGAGGAATGAGGTACAGATGTGTCATTTAAATTATGCAAATGTCATGACACGTGTTCACGTGTGTTACTTTCCCGAGATTCTATTAATATCTACCATGTCACCAATTGGAATTACGTTGAATTTATACTTAATGAAAGACACAATGATACAACTAAAACAAAACAACAATCGTTGAATGATATACTAGCATCATCTAGTGCGTAACGCAACATGCGTTACGTTACGTTACGGTATTCGTCATTTTTATTTCTTTTTCAACAGTTAATTATACCTTATACAGTATAATTCATTATTAATTTATAAGTTGAAATAGATCATCGATTTTTTTTATATGTACGCATATGTAAGAAAAAAAGTATTTTTCAATAATATAACTCTATAATTATCAATACTTTGTTGCAGATCTACTAATAGAAATGCTTGGAGTGCTGGCTAGCTACAGCGTCACTGTAAAGGAACTGAAGCAGCTCTTCAGCGCGATGAAGGCTGTTAATGGCAAATGGGTAAGAATAGCGCACACACTACCACCTTTTATTAATTTTTTTCTCAGAAAATCTATACGAAGAATTTACTTTAGGTCTTCATTATCTCTAATGATGTTGAGCGTTGCTAAGGATTCTGTCTGCGTCATGCAACGTTATTATTTAAATTGCCTTCTACATTTTAATATATCCTACCAATCGAGAACCGTTCCTTTTCTTCTTGCATTTTATATTTTGCTGTTTTATAATATATTATTAACGTACAATACAATAAGGTAAAATGCGCAGTTTTTGTTTTCACTTTGAACAGAATTGAATTATTTTTATCGGTTCCTATTATTTTACGACGACCGACAGCTAACAAAATACACAAGGAAGACAAAGAGAAAAATGGTAAAAAAATAACAAACAAAGTATACAAAAACGATGAGTAAATTTTGACGGGCTACCAGGCAAACATAAACACAAAGTAACTGAGCCGTTTTCACTGGCTAATTACCATCTGCTGTACTGAACGCCGCAATAATGCAAATTTGAGAAGCACTCGTGGTGTGGGTAATTGAACGTTTAGTTGCAACCATTCATACTTGGACGCGTATTCCACAAGCCTCACTTGCTTGTGCATCCCTGGTAGGATGCTATTGCGGAGGCGGCTTCAGAGTTTGTGCTCACACTCATCCCATCTCGCCTGCATTTAACTGATCTTACTGCACTAATGAGAAATACTGAGTACACTTGCCTTGATTGCGAGCGAATATCACTCATACGCTTGTTTCACTTTACTTATTACTCAGAAGTAAAGTTAATTAAACGTCCTTCTACATTCTGTAGGTATTCACGATACTGCCAATTTTTAATGTTAGGTTTAATTTTGCACTTTTTCTTTTATAAAACTATTTTTTATCTAAAATAATACTCAAGCAATCATATAAAAATATGGAAGCATCGTAATAACTAAACGAACGTGTCTGTTCCAATAAAAATGTGCCAGAATCCCGTCACAGCACAAATTACACGCAAGAAAATATACGGAATGCCTTAACAGAGGCTATAATAGCGTCAATTAATCAATCCGCTCTTTCAGAAATCGCCCCATAATATACGAAATAGCTCCTCAGCACGGAACCCCTACGGTAGGCCGTTACGAGAAGCGCCTTCAGCTAATTGACGTTGTATGATTAATATACAAGCACCTATTCATTAGTTATCGTGATGAAGAAACGTTCCCTACGCAATAAATTGCGACGTATTTCTGTACATTTTCCTCCGATATTTTTGGTCCTATTTTTCCAACAGACCAACTTATACATACAACGCTGTAATAGGAGATTTTCTTAAGAGACCAATTTCCTATCATCATTTTCATTTATCGATTCTCCGAGCAGGAGTATAATGGTCGGTTAATATAAGGGTTCCAAGGGGACCTTTGGCGAAGTTGTCTATACGATGGGTCGCAATAAAACGGCCCAAATGGATGCGAGCCGTTAAAACCAATTGGACCGAATTGATTCGATGACGACTTGAAACGAACTTACTCCACTATCACACACCTGATTCTTATCTGAATGGCTTTCAGATTTAGATGGGCGCGTAAAGGGAATTAAATCAAATACAATTACATTATAAAACAGGTTTATTGTAACACTAAAGGGACTGGACTGAAAGAGCGTGGACTTATTTTACAGTCGTGATTGTTTATTTAACTGTAACGTGGTTGTTTGGTGCCGACATAATTAAAATATATGTTGTCATTGAATGTATTGGATCGATTAACAGAGGCGCATGATCTAAATATAAAAACACCAAAATATTTAATGCATAGATGCATTTTCCAAACGAGGTCCAACTGCTCTTAGTGTGTTATCTGATTAATATAATGGTTTCTCTCTCGCCGCAGCCCCGCCACTCAGCGAAGTTGCTGAACGTGCTGCGCCAGATGCCGCACAGGAACGGACCCGACGTCTTCTTCAGCTTCCCCGGGAGGAAGGGTTCCGTAAGTAAAGCAATTTTAACAGTTTTATCAATAACTAGCTAGCTACCTGTTATTTTGTTTTTATTATATCATTTTAACTTTGTTAATTTAAAACAAACACATTTTATATAAATTGTAACTTAATTTCGATTATACAACTATGTAAATGGATCAAAGAACCGCTTCCGATATGAATCTGCTGTAGAATATTTTCAGAGAGGAAATAACTTAAATATATAAAATATTTCGAAAAATAATAGGGCAACATTCATTAACCGAAGCTACGGTAAAAAGGTGGTAAAATATTTAAATAAATTTGTTTCTTTTTTTCAATTTTGAAGCGCAAAAATTATTGCTATGTAATAATTGAAATGATGCCTTCAATTAAAATTGTGAATATATCGTGCGCTGATTGGAGTACTACATTGTGTTTGAGAGATAAAATGACACGTTCATTCGTTACTGGCACTATAAGCTCAATATACTTGAAATTATATTCCCTTGTTTTTTCAATAAAATTTTCTGTATTTAAATGTATTTCATTGAGGACATATGATATAATTACATTTTTTCTATTAGTATAGTACAAAAAAGCCCAATGTCCAAAATTTTAACATGCAATAGTAAAAAGGAATGATAACCACTACTTGGAGGCGCCGGGTATCGATCCCGGTACCTCTCGCATGCTAAGCGAGCGCTCTACCATCTGAGCTACGCCCCCTGATAGTGAAATGGACAAATTTATTATTCACATGTACAATGCACAAGGCCAAGACAAATGCTCGAGGCTTAAACGTGCTGCGTGACATTGGACCGTAAACCAGATTACTCATTCACTCTCATTGTGTTGCAATTACAGCGCGTCGCGGTGCAGATTATATAACATTATATAACATCTTGCCCAATAGCGCAAGAAGTACAAGTAACTAACCCATCTAACGTGCGCTTTGAAACTTCCCTAACAAAATTATGAGTGAAGTTACATAAAGTTGTAGCTAGACAGTTTTTGTAAAGATTGGACGATTTGTTACAATGTTTTATATTCATTAAGTAGTTTATTTACGTCTAAAAGTCGTAACAATGTATTCTCTCCTTTTATAATATATGTTATTAATGATAATTAGGAAAATGAAAAATTCGTAGAGAAAGGTTATAAGTACTTCGTGGCACCACCACCCACCACCACCACCATCTTTATAAAATTTGATTTTAATATGATTTTTGCTATATTACCCAAATGATAAAGATAATAAGTAACAAGTTTATGTTGTAAACGTATTATTTATCTAGTACAGTAGCTCGGTAAGAAAAGTTTTTGTCTTCGTTTTTCTTAATTGTGTTTCAAATTGTGTACTTTTTTTATCAAAGGAACTCGTAATCAAAAATAACAATTCAATCTAGAAGGATAAAAAAGGACCTGGAGGCGCCGGGTATCGATCCCGGTACCTCTCGCATGCTAAGCGAGCGCTCTACCATCTGAGCTACGCCCCCCGTTGGAATATGTTACTAATTTATATATTAGGTTCTGATTGCATTCTATGGGCAGTTATAACCTAAATATATTTAACTTAAAGAAAAGGTTTTAAATGCTAGATCCTGTAGTAAATTAAGTAAAGTATTGCTACTACTCCTTTAGTTCAAGATGAGAATTCTACGTTTGTGTTTAGTGGTCCGCAACTTTACAACCTAGAAATAAGGAATGCGTCGTAAATGGCAGTCGACAAAAATATCTTCCACTTCAAAATATACTTGAGGTTTTACCCATTTACAAATCATTAAGGATTTATACATGTCAAAAACTAACCCCAAAAAAGAAGTAATTTACTCTCCATTTCCAAAAAAATAATTCAATTGGAGGCGCCGGGTATCGATCCCGGTACCTCTCGCATGCTAAGCGAGCGCTCTACCATCTGAGCTACGCCCCCGTTGGTATAATACTTAAAAAAATGTATTAACTCGCACCCAAATCTATAATACGTTCGAAAAGATTGCGTAAATCTCAATGCCAGTTTATGCGGTGTCATATAACCTGATAGGCAGTGTTTGCGCGTATATTTCTACAGTATATCGCCTCCGGCTAAGTTCTAAACTCCGTATCCCTGCGATGATGATAAAGATCTTTCTCATCCTATAACTATCCCATTTAGCTTACTGTGGAATATGCAGCCTCGTCATATTATATCAATAGAAACCTCTTCACATACTGACAACAAATTAAAGTTTTAAAAATTAATCATCAATTAGGAAGCATATAGATTTTACTTATTTTCTTTTAGCGATAAATCAAGTTGGTGTACAAGCATAAACAAGCACTGGGAATCGAACCCGGACGTGAACGAGATCTTAAAACAATGTGACACACATTGACTTATTGATCTAAATCAATCTCAAATAGAATTGTAGTCATTTCATATATCTCATCGATCAATCGAGATGAAACGCCTAGAAACAATCAATCTGTCGCAACTGCCATTCCACGTTAAAGGCTTCTTTTATTTTATTTCGCTACGTTTGTACTTAGAATTATTTTTATCACATTGTATTATTACTTTAAAATGAAAAAACATTTTCGCAATAATCACCTTAGTTTCGAAGATGGTGGTAGCTGCTTTTTCGCATTTTTATTCCGGTTTGAAGAGCGTGTTCGAAACATTTTTGGGTGCTATACATCTTAATCTCTCAAAGTAACATCAGAGGCGTCCATGATAGACTTCAGTTAAGGCTCTTATATGGATTCAGTTTACGCATACATGCGGGCTGCAGTAAATGCAGTTATAATATAACTGTTAAAAAAAAAAGTGCAAAATAAATTAAAAAAGAATGGAGGCGCCGGGTATCGATCCCGGTACCTCTCGCATGCTAAGCGAGCGCTCTACCATCTGAGCTACGCCCCCTGTAGCGTTATCTTGTATAAAAGTAAACTTACTATGTGCATAAGAGAAAGGACTTTATATTAAACTCAAAGCCATACTTATGACGCAGTTACGAATTAGCAATGTGGTTTATTATTTATGTGTATTTGCAGTTTATCTCTTAAAGTTATATATAACAAATTATAACAAGTTAGGAACATTTTCTGGTGTTTTAATTGTATAAAACAGTTATTGATTACTGAGCATTTTCCAGAATCGGAACGGTCAGCGAAGGCGAGTTGCGAATTGCGAGATCAGCAACTATATCAAAAAGTTGTAGTTCTCGCTAACGTGAAATGTCGGCATTATTGTGGAACGTAAACTTGACGCAACATTCTAAAACTCCTTCGTTAATTTCTGTTTCTATAAAATAGCATATTTCTATTTTAAATCATGCTTATTGCAAATGCTTATTATTATTTATCAGGAAATAAAAGACTCTTCGAACTGAATAGTGTTAACTTTTATATTTTATACGGATTTTAAGGAATATGTTCCAAATAAAATGTACGTTAGACTCCGTAGGAGTTAACTTTCCGTCGAGTTTGAACGACCGCCGTACGGAGGGACTTCGCGGATTTCCTCCAGAGAAGTTGCAAAGAATCGAAGTGACGAAATTGAATAAGTCCCGCGGGAACACCTGCTGGAGTTTCAAAGACATTGCTCGGAGCAAATGAAGAGTAACGATCGGCTATTAACAGTTGCTTCATGAGAACATTTGTTTTATGAACTCCTGATATTTGTCATTGTCACATAAATATTTATTTTGTTATTTTATGTATCATAACATAACCTTATATCGTTTACCCGGAGCGAATACATACTTTATTGACAAGACGCCATATGGAATTTGATTTTAATTCAATAAAAAAATATTTCATGCATTCGTATTTTACAATTCGTAAAAAGAAATCAATCACGTACAAGCATAAAGGACAAACAGTTCCCAAGTAACAGCGGTTACAAAAGAATCGAAGTGACGAAACTGAATAAGTCCCGCGGGAGCACCTGCTGCGGTTCCAGAGACAATAACTTGCGGCAAATGAAGAGTAACGATCGGCTATTAGCAACTGTTTTATTTATAAATGCTGTTCATATTTCTGGGCGCCTCGCAGATGGCGGGTTGTTTTGTCAAAGTTTTTTCCCGAGAATATTCTTTTTTGGTTAAGACGCGGTGAATTGAAATGGTTCATTTGTTATGATTCTGTTTTTTTGCCTTTTGTTTAGACACTTCGCTTCTGAACAGAACCGAGGGAAAGTGTCGAAATAATATACTATTTTATCTTATATTTACTTCTTTATTGTGTGATAAGATTATTTTAGTAGTAAGGGCCATAGTAGTAGTGAAATAAAATTTTATTTTCCATGAAATTAAATCTTGTAGCAAGATTAACATACCATAATCTAAGAATAATAGGAAGTTACGATACGATAAAGTAAATAAGGATTAGGTAGTAGACTCAATAGTTCCGAAGTTTGGTCATTAGCTGGCCCCTTACGAGGAAATTTATTTTTTTCTGCGGTCTACCAAGTTGTAACACTAATTAAAACCCGCCGCGGTCGAATATTTGCGGTAATTTATCGACGCCGGGTAGCTGCTCCCTAAGGGCTATGCAGACTTGAATTGCCTAAACGTCATGATTGATTAGTCTATCAAAATATTCTATAATAAAATACGACCAATCTATATCAATAATATTAATATCAATGTGGGCTTTTTATGTACAAGGACTGTAAAATAAGTATATAAAAAATGCATGATCAATTTAAATTGTGTGCGCCTTATTATGAACCATTTTCTAACCAACAACTGCGTAAAACGTATGAAATAATAAAATATCTGAGAACAAAATTTAGTTACTTTATTGCTTATTTATGATTCACATTATGTACGTTTCTATTTAAGGTAATGTAATGCCTGCCGATAACATGATTGATAAATGTAATATGAGATTTATAACTGTTTACTCGGCTTACTTTTCCGTGGAAGTAATTTCATAGGCAAAAATGGTAATCTAATCAGCTTTAACCCTAATGTTCGTTAATTAAAACATCCCGATAATGAATTCCGAGCGTATCCTTAAATTTCGGTTTAAGTTCCCGCAAATCTGACCCCATGCCCCGGTAACAATAAATTTTGTTTTGGTTCCATTTAAATTAGATGTTTCCAGAAATGACGGAGATGTTTAATAATTCTGTTGGTTTTATTAGGTAATTTTACAGAATTTGGGTAATTTTAATAATTTGTGAGCGGTTACTAATTTCAAACTTATATTACCTGCAAATATTTTTTTATATATTAGCTACTACCCCCGGTTTCATCCGTATAACGAGAAAGCTTCACAAATCAAAACCTAAATCCTTGCTAACTTTGATTTGTTTTTAAACTGGTTGAAAATTTCAAGTGGCAAACTTTCAGTTGTCTCTTAACTTGCAACAAGTGTGAACTTCCCGTGCATGTAACTCGATAGGTATTTTAACTATTTATCACTAAAATCCAGAAACCCTTCCCGCCTCTTTCAATTAGTCTAGTCCATTATAATTAGCAAGGGTATAAAATAATTTATACAATTATGCACTGCAGAAAACGAATCCGATCAAATTAGCTCGTCCGAAGCCGGGGCAGAAAGTATTTAAAACGTTACATCAACCTCAGCGGTCGCGGATCGATACCAGGCGGGCAGGACGTTTCGGGAGCATCGTTTAAGCTTCCCCCTCCTTATTGGCAATTCTTATTCAAATACGGGCCGGCGGGTGTAATCCTCGTGACATACTGGGCTATCTCCATGTCCGTTTTTTCCCTTTATTTATCGCATCCCCGGCCGAGCGCCTCCATTTCTCTCTGTCGCCCTTATCCGTAGATCTGACGGCGAACTGACACGTCTTAGCGGTGACTACAATACTTGTTGTACTGTAGTGCGTTGGTTGCGTGCTATGTTGAACTCATTTCATCCGATGTCAGCGAGTTTGTTCTAGAATTGTTAAATAAATAGTATGTCTTAGATGATCTGTCATCAACTCGTTTTAATCCATCGTTGGCTAGAGTCTCCTCTGATTGAAAAGACTAGTCCTTACGCAATGGAACGGTGGTATCAATAGAACATTTTCTGTAAAACATTTGTTTGATAAAACGTTTTTCTTCACAGACATAGTCTCCTCAAATTGAACCTCGGACCGTTGCATTTTTGCATTATTACTGGCAGTTTACAATATCGGTACGTTATCACAACAGAATACGTGCCCCTTTTTACTTTATATAACATTATTAGTAATAAACAAATATCTATGAAACAGAAAAAATGAAATAAAATTTTGCTCGACAAGTCATCTCAGTAACACGTAAGAATTTCTAAGCATTTAAAAAGATGTAAGCACCTAAAGTTTATCTTCCGAACGGATTTAACAAAACTTTAAGCATAAGAAGGCTTAAAAGATAACTCTCCGTTGCGAGACTTTTATATCTGTTCTCTTTTCCTGTTAAATATAAAGGTAAACTCTACTATGATTTTATCATGATGTTGGACAGGTCATTTATCAGGTCATAGTTTATTTTCAGGTACTTTATTTCTATAATACCTACTGAAAAAGAGGAATCTGCAAAAAAATGGAATTGTTTTTGGTCGTCAGCGCTACCTCCATACTATAATTTATGATCTAGAACAATTTAATCTGAGTCAAGAAAAATGATAATTTTAAAGTTATTGTCAAACTGTGTATAGATTTCTCACGACCTATTAATTATCCCAGTAATGTTGAGCAAAAAAGGCTATGAAAACATCTTTCCTGCGAAAACTATTTTCAATTTTACCTGAACGCAATACCGTGAAAAAGTGATATTTGACAAAAGAAAACAAATAAAACATTTAATTGAAGCGAATAAAAGTGGAACACTTTATAGAGAAAGATTTTAAAAAATAAAAGCCAAATACTGTGAGTACTAGACTCATTTTGTCTACGATAGAATTTTTCATTGTATTTTCATATTATCTACAATCCAATTTACTTTTTATTTGATGATTAGAACATAGCAAAAATGATCAAAATGTTTAAGTTGGTGCAACGACACCGATAGATCCAACAGTAACACCAACCTTACACAACATAGAAAACATAGAAACAAGCGCTTTCAATACACCGGAATCACTTTGCATTTTCATCACGGTCGATCCAAGTAATTCCCTTAAGTGGAACTGTACAAATATCACGTCAACGTAAATGAAACGAGTCGTCATCGACGCAAGACAAGAAATCAATTTCCAATATTAAAAAGTATCACTTATACGCAATGTATCAATAAACGATATCCTCGGTGGAGATTAAATAGTTTACTCCGAGCGCCGCTGATAGATGACTTCGTTGCGCCGGGAGCCTCGATATTTCACCCCTACACGCGCCCTCACTGACCTATATTGCAACGCTTATTGTTTTTGCTATTAATCACTTAAACTTACTTTGAAAAGAACGTATACGTGCGATTGTACCAGAGCTCTCGGAATATAACGTAAGAACTATGTAGATATATAATTGTATAATGTTTCTTCATGTTTCTTTAATATAGTATATTGTTTTATCATCGTGGCATATTTCATACTGTACTTACGATGTGTCTTACAGTCGATATCGAAAAAAGTAACTGCTTGCTTTAAATATGTTTAACTACATTTATGATTGACTTTTATGTACTCTCAGTGGAACAAATTGAAATAATTATATTATATTCAAATCAAATCGAATTTACATAAGTTTGTATAATCATTACTTACTGTAACAAAATTCTTTACGAAAGCTTGCCTTTTTCTTAAACGAGTAAACAAACGATGCTATAGGTACATCGGTCACCCAATATCTTCTCCACATTCGCCCTTCATATCGAGTATAACCCTAACGTGTCCTTTTAACATAAATTTTCGTCAAAAAATAAAAATAGGGTTATCGTCGTTGTACCAATATGCGGCGCGTAAGGGCACGGCTATATTTCATGTGAGAATTATAATAATAGGCCCCGGCGAAGAAAGATGGCGTCGTACTCGTTCGTGTTCATGGACTCCTGGTAATTTTGCAACAGGCCTTACTTAAAATTCTACGTACCCTGTAAGAGTAACACTGTGTATCATCGAATTAATTTTGAAAATTTATAACCACGAACAATTTGCGAAATTAGTCATTACCTATATAAAGTTCGAAATAAATTATTCTTGTTTCAAATTCGAGCTGTTTCAATTTCGAGAGAAATTTGTGGTTTCTGTAAATTGCGAATAAGTTGCTAATGAATTATTTTATTATTGTACCACTTAGCAAGCTTCAATTACTAACTTTTTTATGTGAAAATAAAGGAAGATTATGTAAGACCGATGAATTAAAGTAAAGACCAAACCAAAATAATAAATCAGTGGTTCTATTATTTAAACAAAGAACTTGAGACGAAATTAATCTGTAGTTGAGACTGTTTTGATTGACGATAAAGAGAGCAAATATAGATGTTGTTGATATGGGCAAAAGAAGTGCTTTATAAGATATTTCTTAGCTTTGGACGTATAAAATAAGTTCCTCTGAAGTATAAAATAAGTTTTTATTTCTACGCCACATTCCCGACTTTTAGTACCGGTACGATTTTTCTTCTCAGAAAAATCACACGGGCATAACTCCTGTGCGTGCATGCAATGATTTAACCGCTGCTCTTTTGCTTATTTCCTGGTAACACCGAAGGTTTTAGGGTTTTATTGACATTTAAGTAACTTAGAACAGGCTCAAGACGGGCGCGTGTATATGAAATTATTATAAAAAAATATATACGCCACGAATTGAGAACCTCCTCTATTTCGGTTAAAAATTGTAAACAGTAAATTATCATATGAAATGATTATGAAATTTTATCATTTATCGATAAGTACTTATATGAAAACAAAGAAGGTAGTTAATATAAAAATAAAATTAATATAAAAAGGATATTATATTGAAAGGAAAGGAATATAGTTGTTTATATTCGTAAATCTAATCGGCAATTGACTAGCATGGTCGACTGATGTCTGATCCTTCCCTGAGGGGTGGTCTTGTTCGTATTTTTTTGTGCTAAAGGAAAGATTTTTAATAACCTTGTTGCTCATTTTCCTTTTAAGGGTCAGAATATTTCCTTATCCCTTTATTACCTGCGGCAAACGGTTTTATTAAAATTCCACCCTCGAAAATTATACTTTTGCTCTCAGTTTAACGTTTTATAATTAGAACCATCAGCGTAAACAAGCTATTTAATAGAAAAAAAATCACCTCAATAAACAATTAAAACTTTCAATTTATTCAATGAAAAATATCAATTTACATTTCTGTAATAATAAATTTGTAAGGAAATAGTTATTACAAGACATTGTGATAAAATTTAACAGACGGACCTTAGGATAAGCTTAAATAATCATATGTAGACCTGATAGGTTTTAGATTACAAAAAAATTGCGCCAAGTACCTAACCACTAAATTTACGATACTTAGAAGTCTTTATTTCTGGCCTATAGTAATAGTAGGTATTTCGAAAAATTAAGAAAAAATTATCGCAAAGTTTAGTGATAATAATTTGTTGTAATGATCTTTTGCTGCTTATGGTCATACGTAACTTGCATCTCTAAGATAAGAATGCTATTCTTATTCCGAAACAAGGCAAATACTTTATACTTTATGGATAAGAAACTTGGTGCTTAGAATAGATATGTCACATAAAAACAGGATTTTTAAGGGTAATCTAATTAACATAATATATGATATTGATGTGCTATGTTTGTTGCAGGCAATAGTCCTACCCCCTTTGGCTCGGTGGCCATATGAGAACGGTTTCACTTTCACGACGTGGTTTCGACTCGACCCTATCAACTCCGTCAACATTGAAAGGGAGAAGCCATATCTATACTGGTGTGTATCATTTTATCATTGACTATGTTAACTTCTGATTATGGGAATTGAAATGTTTCATTGATTGAGCGATCCATGGCGGGTATTATTGAATACTTGTTCGTATTGTACGAGTATACTAAATAATCTATTACTTTTAAATACTTACTTTGATATAAATTAGTTACTTACATTTAGTAAATTTAGTAAACAACATTTCATATAACATGAAATCGCAGGACGTTCTCGTAATTGTGTTTCACGGAAGTGTCGAGTTAACTATGATGCATTTTGAAATATGATTTTTGTTCGGTAAATTTCAATAATTTTGAAATCTATAACGCATTCATGTTACCTTGGAGCTCGTTGAAATTCGGCTTACGATGCTTGCAACTCGATATTATTCGTGGAAACTGCAAGCGCAGTTTTAATGATCGGAAACAAGTTTGAAAATCCCTCTTGTTATCGTACAAAATAGAACGTGGTTATTGTACTAATGATGCGACGCGCGAGAAGGTTTTGTCACCAATTTAAAATGACTGTTAGATAGATCCGTTTGTTTTTCAAATATAATTTCTGGGTAAAGTAATTAGAATTACTACTAACATAGCCAACGTACGGCGTTCCAATATTTGAAGGGTTTTTTTTATATAAACCAGAAAAAAAACCATCTGTTTGAATAAAATTCTAA
This sequence comes from Udranomia orcinus, assembly GCA_018247775.1. Classification (NCBI taxonomy): domain Eukaryota; kingdom Metazoa; phylum Arthropoda; class Insecta; order Lepidoptera; family Hesperiidae; genus Udranomia; species Udranomia orcinus. Next base: position 17,037 of record DWGW01000118.1, read on the forward strand.
ATTGCTTTTATGTTAAAAAATATTTTTTTCTAAATCAGATTAGGCACTTTTATAAATACGGACGGCAGAAAATCGTTGCCATATTATTAATGAAAGTCTTCTACACTTTTTTTATGACGTTTTTTTACTTTTATTCCTTTATGTCAAGTTTCAAAACGAGCAAAGGCGTGGGCTACACGGCCCACTTCGTCGGCAACTGTCTGGTGCTGACGTCGATGAAGGTTCGCGGCAAGGGATTTCAACACTGCGTCAAATATGAGTTTCAACCGAGAAGGTAAGTTGAAGAATTGCATTTTTTCAGCACAATAGCGTTGGTAGTTCATCAAAAATATTTTGACGAAATTTGTATGGTTAGATAGAAAAACGAACTAAATAATTTTATTTGCAAAGTAAAACATTATTGTCGCGTAATGTGTTATTCAGAGCTATGAATGTTACTTTATTCACACTTGCTGTTGTTAATACGCCTATTGCGAGCACATCAAGGCGCCCAATAGAGTATTAAAACATTTTTATCTCTCTCGTTTATTGAATCAATAGTGTTTTACTTGGTAACTTATTTTCGTATATAGCATTTTCGATAATAGGTCGCGAAATAGCAACATTATTTTTTAAATTTGAATGTATTTAATAAGTGTTGTAGTAATTATTTTAATAATTATGTTAACAGGTGGTACGCGATAGCAGTGGTGTACATATACAACAGATGGACGAAAAGCGAGATTAAATGCCTCGTCAACGGCCAGCTCGCTTCCAGCACGGAGATGGCGTGGTTCGTCTCTACGAACGACGTAAGTTTTATATATAATAAATAACTCCTATATAGCTACTACTATAATTTACCCTCCGAGTATACTCCTACTATTCCTATAATCATCAAACGTCAGGAATGTGAAGAAGTGTACACTCCCGCTGTTTTTTTATCTTATTACAGCTACAGGTGGAACACTCGAATACAGATGCACAATTTTTTTTTTAGTTTGTTCAGTCAGCGTAATTATAATCGCATTTACGCTTATTGTAGACAAAAAACAATTACACACGAATTCAAATTTATCAATCGGTTTCGATAAACCAATGCTCATAGTAGTGAATCAAAAATTTTATATCATTTATGTGATAAATTTATATATGTATTAACGTCTCTTGAGGTAGAGTTGGTAGTAGTAGGTGTGGTTTGTAAAGCATTCCCTATTATCCCCCTTAATCCGTTCCGAAGTACCAGTCGTTCATAACTCACAGAAGCTTAGCATTAATATCTTGCGTTATCTGCACGGCACATGCCTTGCACAACTTTTGTCCGTCACGTTTCCGTTGTTATTAGTTATTTAACGTCATAATAGGGTGTAATATTGTTGGCAGCGGTGATATCTCACTGGCTAAGAAATGTTATCTCCCTCCCTGTAGGGTCGGAATTCCATATTCATATTGGATGCGCTTGTGAACTCTATTATACTTTCAAAGGTCTATCAAGATTGTTAACCCGAATTTTTCCACGAATCTTTAAAGAAAAACAGTTCATAATTATGAATAGATGTTTGTCCAGTGTACGCAAATTCTCACGGCCCATAAATTATCTGGATGTCGTCTTTTAATACTTTATATTAAGGTGGTTAATTAATTAGGAAATTTAGGTAGTGCTGAATGTCATAAGAAGAAAGTTTAGTTAGTTTGAAAATTGACAGTTTTCTTCGTAACCTTTATTACGAGATATACGAGAGATATCTCACTCTATAATGGTCCAGTTTTTATTTGTTGTATATGATATTAATACACAATTATACATATATTACAAGGTTCAATGAAGTACCAGGGATTTATAACTCTAGAGTACCCGATAACTCGCGAGAACTTATCGCTATACAACCGTTATATTATCGGCCGGCACATGGCTTCAACAACATTTGAGAGCACGCGTTTGACTCGTCACGTTCGCGTCGTTACAGGTAATTTATCGACAGTAATGTCATGCAAATTTCTTTTATGTGTGTAAGGGTTCATAAAAAGTATTCAAAGAAAGTATTTTCAGTGAATTTATGACTTGCATAGTACAATAATTTGTTCTGTCATCAATTTAACAAAGAGTAATTTTTTTGTTATAAAGTCCTTTGACAGTTCATCCCACTTGTATTTTAAACACGTTACACAAAGAAAAACCAGCGTCACCTCTCCCTTGAAAGTATTATATTTTCGGGTAACTTAAACAGTATGATATTTATACTTATTTTTTTAATAAACGTGTTTCCAATTCACATTTTACAAATATCTACATATTAGTATTAAGCTGAAAATACATAGACAT
>DWGW01000119.1:0-19258 GCA_018247775.1 Udranomia orcinus
GAGAGATAACACTATTGTGCGAGTGAGAAGAATTGATGTTTTTCGTTTACCAATGTTAACTTATTTTTTGGGATAATATTGGGAATTTTTCGAACATCGAATTTGAACTTTTTTTTTACGCAGACGTGATCAGTAAAAGCAGTAGATACCGCCAATTTTTTTTTTCTGGTAATTAAAAAATAGGGGTGTATAAAAACAAATTATTTTTGTCTTAGGTTATGGATCCCTTTGGTAATCCAATACCATCCTACTCATGGGAAAGTCCTAATTGGGATTTCCCAGGCATCGAAGACACTCTCGCAGCCATGGAACCATTAAGTTCAACGCCCCCCATGCATCAGCCAGCTTCAACTTTGTCTGACTCAGAGTTATTGGGGATATTGGCTGGAAATATTCTCGACGAGATAGATACAGATGTTGACCTTGAAGACAATTCCGAAGGCGACTTCGAACTTGATAATATTGAAACCACTGAGTTGGAAGAAATAATAATTCCTGTTAATGCACCTAATGATCAATGGCGCCCGGGGAATCCTGATGACGAAATCGAGCTCCCTTTCACAAAAACAACTCGTGTAAAAGAAGTAATAGCTGATACACCAATAAGCTATTTTGAAGCTATTTTCAATAATGACCTGCTTAGTTTAATAACTCGTTCCACCAACGAGTACGGGGAGTACTTAAAAACTACAAGCACGGCAGTAAACAGCAGAGCTAAGTCTTGGAAACCCATAAGCTGCGGTGATTTGAAATTATTTTTCGGGTTATTGTTTCACATGGGTTTTATAAAAATAAATCGACTTTCCGATTATTGGAAAAGAGACATCTTTTTTCATCAATCAGTATACTCGGATGCGATGTCTCGTAATACCTTTTTATTAATTTTAAGAATGTTATGTGTGAATATGGAGGGAACTACAAGCTACTGTAAAATAAAACCGATGATTGATTTTTTTAATCAAAGAATGTTAGACTTATATTATCCCACAAAACATTTAGTAATTGACGAGTCAATGATGTTATGGAGAGGAAGACTTCTATTTAGACAGTACATGAAAGGGAAAAAAAATAAGTATGGTTTGAAGTTTTATGTACTTGCCGACCAGTTGGGAGTTGCCCAGAAAATACATTTGTACGGTGGTGCAAGGGATTTGTTTGTTGGTGGCTCAAATCACGTTAAAAAAGTAGTTTTGTATTTAATGAACGAATATATAAATGCGGGACACCATTTGTTTATTGACAATTTTTATTCAAGTGTAGACCTGGTGGCAGATTTATATAATAAAAGTACATTTTGTACTGGCACACTAAGAAACAATAGAAAAAATAACCCAAAAACTGTTATAAATACTAAATTAAAAAAGGGCGAGTTATGCATACAGCATAAAAATAATATCTGCGTTATCAAATGGATGGACAAAAGGGAGATCTTGGCCATTTCATCAAAATATAATGGCATTTTAGAAAATACTAGAAATCGCAGGGGGCAAATAAAACTGAAACCACAGATAATTAGACACTATAATGAAAATAAGAGTGCGATTGATCGTCATGATCAAATGCTGTCGTACTACTCGTGCGAGCATAAATCACTAAGGTGGTATAAAAAAGTAATTATTCATATAATGCAATGTATTATGATTAATTCTTTCTTTCTGTACAATAAGTATGCCTCAAGCAGCAAAATATCTTTATATGACTTTCGCTTAAAAGTCATAAAATCAATTGTAGAGCCCAATTTGCCACCAAGTTTACAGCTTCCGTTGGGTAGAAATGTCCACTGCATTACGAAATTAGAAAAAAACCAAAAAGGTAAAACCAAACGCAGACGATGCATCCATTGTTGGTCATCAAAAAAAAAAAGGGTAGCAACGTTGTTTGCCTGTGAAAACTGCCCCCAACAACCAGGCTTGTGCATAGAATGTTTTAAACCATATCATAGATATTGATAATTATATAAATCAGACTTGTAATTATGTGATGATTATTAAGGCAAATCAGTCTTAATACGAGTATTATAGATATTACAATAAATCCGACTCAAAATTATTACTATTTTGTGCATGCACTTACAAAATGATTATTGTACGCTAATAAAAATAAATATTTGGATGAAGCAAATCAGTCTTTTCTTTTCTCTTCTAATACATAAAAATTATCTCCAGTTTCTTTGGTACAATGATTAAACCTTTCATCCACTACATAATATGTATTAATTAGGTAGATTTAAATCTATTAAAGATGTTAATTATTTCTTTCATTACGTCAAAGCGAGCTTGACCATGATAATTGGCTAAGGGTAGGTTCAGATGACAAGCGCTCAGCGCGCGTTGAACGCGCGTTGAATTTTTGTATAGTGTTCACATGGTGCGCGCTTGTCAGGCGTTAAACGCGCGTTGTTGCGGCCAGTTTGAGTTCTACATTTGTCGAAGATGGACGTAGAAACAGTTTTATCGGTGATTTTATACAGACGGCAGAAACGACACAACAGAAGACGGAGATATTGGGTTCACCCAATTTTGTCAACCAGGCTGACTGAAAGTCAGTACATTATTTTATATCCTAAGTTACGGCAATTTGAGCCCAAATTCTTTAACTACTTCAGAATGTCCATCAAGTCATTTGATGACTTACTGACTCTCATAAACGATGAACTCGTAGCAGATAAAAACGCTGTGCGATATAGCATTTCACCGGAAGAAAAACTCATAATTACATTGAGGTAAGTTTTTTAATAATCAACATAATCTATAAATCAAATAAATCAAATCAACTTGTTTAGGAACAATTTTTTTAAAGAAAAAATAACATTTTGTTACTCGCAGAATAACTCTAACTCTGATTCATTGCTGACATTAGTTGGTGCTGGCGATGGAGTAGGTGTTACTGGCGATGGAGACCCCATTGCTGTAGTATAACCATAATGTGCAAAATTATTTGACACACTAGACTGTTGTGATCGATAATCATGATAACGAAAGCCTTCAACAGAAGCTGATGACTGATGACGCTGCTCTTGTGATGAATAATTTCTTCGTTGTGATACCGGGTAATTTTGATTTTCATATGTCTGTTGTTGTGGTCCTTGAAATTCATTTTGGTTTTGCAAAATTAAATTATAAATGGCAATTTTAGTTTGAAGTCGCCTATATTCCGGAATTTTTTTAATCTCTTTAACGAGTGACAAACAAAACAGCTTGTCTTCATCATCATCTTCTTTTGGATGAGACACATTTTTCTGTGCTAAACTCTGCTCTAATATGTTTGCAAATCTTTCATCAGCAGGATTTAATTTTTGTTTTTTTCTTGAAGTAGATTTAGGACTCTTAAAGCCAGAACTTATTTCTACTTCAGCAACCTCTGACGAAGTTGATGCATTATCTGCATCGAAACTACTTTCTGTATCTTTGTTGGCAATTGATGCCTGTAGAAATCGTAGTCTATTATAATGAATATATGTCGAAGTTTTGGAAGCTCCTGATCCAGATTTGACAGTCTTTATTTTCTTCACCTCTCTCATATAATTATCCCGTAAACTCTTCCACTTTTTTTGCAGGGATGACGCTGAAAAAAAAAACAGTATTTAGTAATAGTTTATGTTTGTTTCCAGATATTTGGCCATTGGATGTTCATTTGGGACATTAAGCTACGACTATAGAATTGGCAAATCTACTGTGGCTACTATAATACCACATGTATGTGAAACTATTTGGAAAAAATTAAGGCCCGTTGTTATGAGTGAACCAACGAAAGAAAAGTGGTGTGAAATATCCACGATATTTGAAAAGAACTCAAAGTTTCCCAATTGTTTTGGAGCCTTGGACGGGAAACATATACGGTTAATCCAGCCTGAACACACGGGTTCTATGTATTATAACTATAAAAATTATTTTTCGCTAGTTTTATTGGCGCTAGCGGATGCAAACTATTGTTTTGTGTGGGTTGACATAGGTGCCTACGGTAAAAACAGTGACTCAGGTATATTCAAGAATTCTTCATTGTACAAAAAGCTGACAGAAAGGTCATTAGATCTACCTGAGCCAAAGGCATTGTTAATACAAAATAGACCGACAACGTTGCCATATGTGATAGTGGCTGATGAAGCTTTTGGCATGATGGAGAATTTAATGCGTCCATATGGGGGAAGGTCACTAACTTATGCTAAAAAAATATTTAATTACCGTTTGACATTAGCACGCCGGTATGTTGAATGTACTTTTGGCATAATGTGCAATAAATGGCGCATTTTACACAGGCCGTTAGATGTTAACATCGGTTTTGCAGAAAAGATCGTAAAAGCGATATGTACACTAAATAATTATGTCAGAATCAGGGATGGCTACAATTTTGAAGACACACTTTATACGCCACCCCTGGAAAATCTAGCCTCACATTATACCGGACGTGCTGTGCGACAGGCGGATAATGTTCGAGTACATTTAACAAACTATTTCATTAATGAAGGAAAAGTAGATTGGCAGGATCGTTATATTTAACTTGTAACACAAACCGATTGTAAATGTAAATAAATATATATACTCACATAATATTTTCTTCTTTTCTTCATTGTCATGTCCTTCACAAAATATAAGGACGAGTTCTTCCCAAGCCCGTCTTCTCAAATTCTTATCTGAATAATCGCTACTTGTCATGTCCCATATCGCAGGACGTTTCTCTATTTCATCAATTAATAATTCCGTGTTAAAAGCTTCGGTTTCCATTTCGGACGATTTTCGGACGAATTTGACGAACCCTAAAATACGCCTATCCGCGTCGAAAGCGCGCGCTCAACTGAACGGAAACATAGAAAACCAATGATCTCAAAGCAGCGTTGACGCGCGCTGACAACAGTCGAGCGCTAGCGCAGCGTTGAACGCGCGCGTTACTAAAACGCGCGTTAGCATGTGTACGGCCTGAATAAAATGTATGTAGTTGTAAACGCGCGTTATCAAAACGCGCGTTGAGCGCTTGTCATCTGAACCTACCCTAACTCGCATGCCACAACGCTTCCGAAATACTCATTGCACCGAATCTCTAAATCTGTATTGTTTGCGCATGTTATCCCCGATTCAGTCATTGTACTATTTTCTCGATGCCTGATCGTATTTGTACATTCAGTAGTCATAGTACCAATTTCCTTTGTTTTTTTAAAGTTATCAATTTCTTCTGAATCAGATAGGCATTTTTGATCATCACGAAGCTCATTTGGAGATTCCGTAAAAACGTCTTGAGATTCGTAATCATAACAATCCGTCGTGCGCTCTGAAAAGTGAAGTACTTATTAAGAAATTTATAGTTGTATACTTTTGTCAAACCTAACTAGTTTTATTCATTTATTTGGTTTTTCCACGTAGCAATGAAGTTCAATAGCTACAGCTGCTGGTTCAAAATGTTGTGCTGCCGCAACACGGATGATGCTAATCAAAACACGCTCACTCAATACCATATCCTCTTGTAATCAATATTTTTATTTGACTCTACAATACTCGTCATTGACGGGTACCGTAAGTAAATATAGATTTTTTCCTGGATTTATGTTTATAAGAAATAATGCAAATTAACATATTATAGGTAATTATTGGTCGCCACACTAACCTTCCAAATTTGAACATTTTGAAGGTGACGGGCTGTATTGAGTTTCGTCCTCACTATGCTCTGTTTCAGGCACAAATATAGCTTTTCCTAAAAAAAATTCAAATAATTTGAGATAAGGTTGAATTTGTCGTTTTAATAAAATAAAAAACTGCCTTTAACACAAAAATGTGTTTGTACTTAAAATATGTGAATATTACGCTGACCTTAACCGTTTCCGTGCGGATGATGCCGCACAGGCACCATGTAAATCTATTGCGTATGGCGTATGGTGCCCGAGAGGATACAAAACTAAAACATAAAAAACTGGGCTAAAACTACATTTTTCAAAAGAGTCCCGTAAATAAAAGTGTCTTTATTTGTCACCCATATCATGTCTACAGTTTTCGTTTCAAGTAATTTCGTAAATTAACAGACTGCAGGGGTTGTAAACCTTCAATCTAAGTTGTAAACCAAGTTGTCGAGTCACATTATCTTATTGATTATAATTCTAACAGCCAGCTTTCTGGAATGTTTCTCAAAAAATCAAATGCTTTTGTCATAAGGTTCATTTTTGCCTCAAAACATGACGGGGTTACAAAGAGTGCGGGGCGACTTAACAAACAATGGGTTTTACCTGGGGTTTTACCCATTTTTTGCGCTGTTCGCCGGCCCTTCGCCTACGAAGTTCCGTATGCCCTTGTGTATACGGTTGATTATTGTTTAGAACTACGCACCGTTCATAATTGTTTGCGCCGGCGCATAATTTTTTCATCCCGCACTTCTGTCTTGCTACCCTTAGTAAACAGACGTAATCTTACTGCTTATATTATCGACGACATTCGCTTGTGCACTTGGACTCCGTGATTTTACATTTGTGACGACATTGGCTTGTGTTATTGGACTCTTTGATTGTGACGACTATATCCTGTTTACCTGAACTCCGAGATTTGAGATTGCCTTTCACTAATTTCGCTACGTGCCGTGCATTAAAGGTAAGTTGGTCTTATATTTATAATAATTGACGTTATGCTCCCCAACCTATTTATTGGTACCTATATTTCGTAAGAAATTGCAAAAAAAAAGAAGTTTTTACATAAAATGTATTATTTTTTATATTAACTTTATTTTGAAATGTTTATAATCAAGGTTTATGCCCGTTTTCACTCACACCACACACTGTACACACAGAAGGTACAGAATAAAACGAAAAATAAAAGCAATAAGTTCAATAAATCTAACAGTAAGCGAAACGCTATTACAGTGATAGACATAGTGATAACGTTGGCCGCATTACCCATGGGCTGGTCCGGCCGGCAAATTTCGTGATTTCGTCAAACATCGGCGGTTCTCGGTAATCTGCGGATCGCAAGAGCGCCGTTACGGAACTTAATTATCGGATACTTCGGATTTGTAAATTTGTATTATTTGTATTTGTATACTTTCTAATTATCGGAGTAGAAAATTTTGGTGAATTTTGGTGCAGCCCTAGTAAGTAGCTTATTCTGGTATTTATTTTTCAGTTCCTAACGGAAATGGCTGAGAGTCCACCATCTCCTCAACCTGGGCCGTCAAACTGGGATGTCTTGACTGCGGAGTTGTCTGGCATAATGTCTCCCCAAAATATTGATTTACAAGATATGTCAGGTTTAAATGTTGAATTAAGTGACGCTGATCTCTACGGGATTTTAGCAGACAATATGGACGACATCATTGACGAATGGGTCAATGAAAACCCAGAAGCCGAAACAGGCGACTATGACGAAGAATTGCCAACACAGATGCACGAGAACACGCCTGAAGCACCGAATACTTGGTATCCTGGTAACCCTACCAGTATGATTAAGATTCCTTTTACCGGTACACCAGGCCTTTTACCGCCTCATAACTTGCATGGTAAAAGTTATATCGATTTTTTCTTTCTATTTCTTAATGTACATTTATGTAATTTAATTGTAGAGAGTACAAATAAGCGTGGCAACAAATTAAAAACCGAAGTAAATACCTCTCGCGCTAGGTTTGCTAAATGGAAAGATTTAACAATACCTGAATTGAAAGTGTTTATCGGCGTAATATTGTTTATGGGTACCGTTAAATTAAACAGAATGGCTGATTATTGGTCAACAAATTACTTAATGCGGCTTAGCCCACATTTATTTATGTCAAGAGACAGATTTTACTTAATTTTAAGGGCACTAAACGTCCAAACTGACGAAAGACCCGAAAGCATTTTTAAAATAAAACCTTTGATTGATTTATTTAACCAATCAATGTGTTCCATTTATTACCCGGCAAAAAACATCGCGATTGATGAATCTTTAATATTATGGAAAGGTCGTTTGTCCTTCCGCCAATATCTTAAAGGGAAAAGACATCGTTATGGCATTAAATTATATATATTAGCTGATATGCATGGGATTATACAAAAAATACACCTTTATGCTGGTTCTGGGGATCAATTGGTGGGTGGCAGAAACCACGTGAATAAAGTGGTAATGTTATTGTTGGAAAAATATATTAATAAGGGACATTCACTATATGTTGATAACTTTTATACGAGTGTGGGATTAGCAGAGGAGTTATTAAATAAAAAAACATATGTAACAGGGACTCTCCGGGCAAAACGCGCTGGCAATCCTAATTTAATGCATAATAAATTAAAAACCGGGGAATCTTGTATAATGCACAATAGAAAAAATATTGTTGTTACCAAATGGTTGGATAAACGAGAAATCTTGTTTTTGAGCTCTGAACATGACAGTAATTATAAAAAGACCACTAGTCGCCGCATACGCAGTGTAAAATATAAGCCTGCGCCGCAAGTAGAGTATAACAAATATATGCGAGCACTTGACAAGCACGATCAACTCTTAAGTTATTACTCATGCAAACACAACGATGCGCTGGTATAAAAAAATTATTATACATATCATCCAAATATGCTTAGTGAACGCTTTTTTGTTATATCGAAAAATTAACAATTCAACTCTAGAACTTTATGATTTTAGAAAGGGTATATTAGAAAATTTATTGCCAAATGTCCCAGGGCTTGCTCGATCTCCCAATGAAAGAATACATTTGCCTATACTACTCCCAAGGCATGGCGGAAGGGTTAGTAGAAAACGGTGTAGAATATGCTACAAAAAAACAAAGAAAAATAATCAAGTTCTGTATGGGTGTCCTGATTGCCCAGGATTCCCAGGATTGTGTCTCACCCCATGTTTCCGGGAATACCATAAATATTAAAAATGTTATATGGCCTTGTGAGGAATGTTTCGCAGTAGACATGTGTAGCTATAAGTGTCAAGGCTCAATGAAAAATGGAATCACATTAAAACGATTACTTTTTTATTTAGATATTGTTCTCACACAATAATCAGGCTCTTACATAATGAAAAATCAGTCTCTTACATAATTACAATAATTAACCTTATTCATAAGTATCACGTTGTACGTAACTAAAATATTAATAAATCTATATAAACACTAAACCTGGTTTCATTTTACTCTTATTCATCAGCTCTATCCTCACACATTACTATAAAGTTGTTAAATGATTATTTCAGAATTTCTATAATATTTTGCATAATTGCATATCTTTCATTTATACTAAATCGTAGCAATTCGTTGGACACGAATTCTCCAAAATATTTGCAACCATGCAAATCAATAGTTGTTGGAATCCGCCCCTCATCTATTTGTTCCCGGGTCTTTTCGGTGCTCGTGAAATTATCTTTTGTTAATTTTTCTGTGCATGTTGCACAATCCTTCGTTGTTTTTTTTATAGTTCCACTATCCTTATTCACTTCTGGTTCCCAATCGTGATAAGTTTGTGAATTCTCATAAAACACGTCATCGTCGTCGCATTGAGTTTCGACTTCTGATTGAGGAATATATTTCATTTTTTTTCTGGGTAACTCTACAACAAAATAAAAACGTAATCAATTAAACGCTTAACAAAAATCCACATTTTTAAATAGATAGACAAAGATATTTTTATCAATATAAATACATTTACATTCTTATCCAAATAAAACACTTCTTAGTCTTGTAAGTGTTTGTAGGTACGAGTAGAATATTTTCGATACATTAGAATTCCCATTCAGTTATATGTTCTATATTACAGTGTTTTGTAGAGAAACAATTTTACCATCAAAATAACGGATTTAACCCTTAGTTCCGACTCATGGGTCGTTTTCGACCCAGGCGAAATTTCAAAGTTCGGTAAATTTTGAAAAAGAGTCCAGAACGTTCCATATCCCCTCCCTAAATAAAGTTGTGTCCCTCGAGGACCCGTCTACGAGGTACCGGTGCGTTAGTCATCACCAGACAGTTACAGTGAGCATATATATCTTGGCGCGGACGAAAACGACCCATGAGTCGGAATTGTGTTGCTCAAAAGTACAAGTAAGTTTGTTCAACTTTTTTTTTTTTATGCGTTCAATATTATCTAAAAATCGAAAGAAAAAAAGTCTGTACAGGAAAAAAATTTAAATTTTTTTTTATTTTAAATTTTAATTTTTTTTTTTTTATGTAGTTTTCTTTGAAAATGGCGACTCGCTCAACCGAAGAGATTCTCAAGATTCTGCGGACTCGGGAAGATATTAATTATTTTGGATCCGACGATTCCGAGGAGGAAGCCGATTTGGTAGAAGATCACGACAGCGATGGAACGGAGTACGTGGTCACAGATCTAGAAGACGAGCAAGACGATGAAAACGACAGTGAACTGGAACGAGCACAAGAACAAGAAGAAGAACTAGAGGTACCGACCAGTACTCGACGTAGGAAGTATGTGTACGGGAAAGATAAATACAAGTGGTGCGTAAATCCTCCCGAAAGTCGCGGTCGGAGAAGCAGCATAACAGTTATTCTACCTTGTGCTAAAAACGCGGCTGCTTCGGCGCATACTCCGCTTGAATTTTGGAGCACCTTGTTCACTGATGATGTTTTGAATATCATCGTGTTACATACGAACGAAGAAATCGCACGGTACATGCCTGACGTTGCTGACGCTGACAGGGCAGTATCGTATCGATCGACGTGTCTTGTGGAAATAAAAGCGCTCCTCGGCGTATTGTATGTTTTGGGCGCGTGTAAAAGCAACCGAGTGAACCCGAGAGAATTGTGGGGCGAACAACTTGGCATCCCGTTATGCAAAAGCGCGATGGGACGAACTCGGTTCGACTTTCTGAGCTGCAAAATTCGATTCGACGACAAGGCAACTCGGGCAGAACGACGCGCTGCAGACGTGTTAGCGCCGGTCCGCGAAATTTGGGACATTTTCATAAAAAATTGTGAATCGAATTATTCTCCCAGCGAGTTTCTGACAATCGACGAGCAGCTGTTAGGATTTCGAGGCAAATTTTCGGCAAGAGTTTATATAAAAACAAAACCCGCGCGCTACGGCATAAAAATTGTATCCATGAACGATGCAAAAACGTCGTACATGTTGTCAGCGATCCCGTACATCGGAAAAGTACCCGCGGAACGAAACGAAAGTGTACCATCGTACTATGTTCGCGTTCTGAGCCGACCGATTCATGGTACCAACCGAACAATCACGTGCGACAATTGGTTCACTTCAATTGACATTTTCAACACGATGAAAAAAGATTACGGGATCACCATGGTCGGAACGATCCGCAGAAACAAGCGGCAGATTCCGGAATCGTTTCGCCAAAATGCGACGATGGGCACGGTCCGATACGGCTACGACGGGAGCAATATTTTATTGTCTTTTTGCCCGAAAAAAAATAAAGTTGTATTGCTATTGTCATCGAGACACAAGACAGGCAAAATGTCCGCCGATTCTGAAAAGCCTGAGATAATCGAGTTTTATAACTCAACGAAGTGCGGCACTGATGTTTTTAGCCGGGTCCACACCGGACGATCCATCGCGCTCCGATCGCGCGCGGCAGCAGCGCGATCCAAAGATGCAGGCGGTGTGGACGTGCCGCGCGCGATCCATGCGCACGTATTGGAGCGCGCGCTCCCTACCTCGCGCGATCCGTGTGCGGTCGGTTTTACAATGCCAGCCTCAAAGGTGCCTCAGTTGCGTGATGCGCGCGGTGTGGACGGTTGTGTTGGTTCGCGCGATCCACCTCGCCATGGACATCTCAGAAAGTCGCCGTTTGATATCGCTTTATAAAGAATTTAAATGTTTATGGGATCCCAAAGATTCTAATTACACCAATAGAGGTGTTAGAGATGATGCTTGGCGTCAGATTTCTCGTGAAATGGGAAATAAGTCGATCGAGAACCTAAAGAAAAAAATGCGATCTCTGGCGGGAGGCTACAGAAGGGAGAAACACAGAGAGAAGCAAAGCCGTATAACTGGATCCGGTAAGAAAACAAGCTACTTTTTATCTGTAGGTATTAAAATTATATATTTTATTATAAGTAATTACATCATAATATTTACTGTGGATTTCACGTGATTTCGCTTTTTACATTTAAGCTGTTAGAAATACACGTGGTTATTTTAATGAGTAACTTGTTTATTTCAGGTGCTCAAGATACATATAAATCAAAGTGGTTTGCGTATGATGACTTCGACTTTATGGCGGATAAAAATGAACCCGGAACCACACGCGATACATTGGAACATGTGAGCTATTAGTTTACTGATATTCATTTTGCCAAACTATTGTATGGTTTGTAACAAAGTGTCTTGCTAAGTGGGACCGTATTGTAGTGGCATTTTCTGTTGCTCTTCTTGGTACGACGGCCATCGGTTGTAGCGATTGTGATGGCGGTTCATTTCGCCAGCTTCCAGGTATTACATCTCCATTCTCCTGTACTGTATCAAACGTTCCTGGCGATATAAAGTTAGGATTACTGCGTAAGTAGTTATATAGATGAACCGTTGCCAGCACGACTTTAGTCGCAGTTTCTGGTTCCAAAAGCATAGGTTTACGCAGGACTCTGTAGACAGAACTAAGTACTCCAAACGCGTTTTCAACTACTCTACGTGCTCTTGACAGTCGGTAGTTGAAAATTCTTTCACAAGAACCCCTTTCCCGTGTACCATCGTATGGTTTCATAGTATAATCATTAAGCTGAAAAGCTTTATCACCTAGTATATAATAGGGTACCTCAATTTTATAGGGAACTTGCAATATCTCCGGTGGAGGAATATTTAGCTCTTTTTTTTCAAGTTTTTTATATAAATTTGTGCTTTTGAACACGCCTCCATCTGATATTCTGCCTTTAGTCCCAACATTCACATACAGGAACCTATAATTTGCATCTACTAATGCAAAAAGAACAATACTAGGAAATAATTTGTAATTATCAAAGTCGTTGCCACTATTAAAAGGCGATTGTATAGCGACGTGTTTGCCGTCCATCGCTCCTATCACGTGTGGGAAATTCCACTTATTCTCGAATTGCTGAGAAACTGTACGCCATTCTTCTTTAGTTGACGGCACCTGAAAATAAAGGAGATCTTAATTATAATATAAAGCTGAAAATAAGAATAAGCAGTAAATAGTAATAATAATTGTTGTTACAGGTAGAATCTGATACGACTGAAGGGGAACTTGAAGTTAATACTACAGTGAGCGAAAACGAGAACAGTAACATTACTAGTGACACACAACCGGAGAGAGCCAACCACCACACAGATCAGAGTAGAGAGCAGAATGATCAGAATGCACAATCCAGTGTCCAAACAACAAACAAAAGAACAAAAAAAAGAAAGAAAACTACTTCTAATAATGCAGATGACATATCAGATGAAACTCTTTCAGAGGCTTTCCAACTTCTGCAACAATGTGCTCAGCCACCACAACCGGAAACTGATTCTTACATTGCTTTCGGGCAGTATATATCTACTGAATTGCGGAAATATGATGCAGTAACATTAGTTAATGTCAAAAATGCTATATGCCAAGTTATTTTTCAAGCTGACACAGGAAGATATGGGGATAGCAATTATGGATATTACACTAATTCATATCCTGGCACACCAATAGCATCCACTTCATCACAGTCCCAGTCTCTACAACCTCAAAATTATCCAGCTCCAATTCCACAGACATCACCGTCTGCTCATCTAGCCTCCAATTCATCGCAGTCCCAGTTTCTGAAACCTCAGGATTATTCACTTCCACAGTCACCACCGAATTAAATAAGTACCTACCTATATCATGTTTTCAAAAAATAATTAATAATTGTAAACATGTTACTTCTCTAAATTATGATTGTAATACACTACTTTTTTATTGAGTAATAAAGTATGGTTTTACTTACCTTTACATAATCATTTAACAGGTCAATGATGGCTTCACAAACTTCAGGAATAATTATCGATATAGACTGTTTGGAAATGCGGAACAGATACTGCAAACTGACGTACGAATCTCCAGTTGCTAAAAATCTCAATGTTAGTAATAATCTTTCCTTCACAGTAATGGCATCTCTATAATTTGTATCATTCTTTCTTAGCTTGTTATTTAATAATGAACACAATATCTCAAATTGATTAGCATTCATTCTTGCAAAATTGTGTTCAACTTTATCTGACACTAACTCTGCGTACAGCTGAGTCCCAGATTCCAAGCGATTTTTGTAAATTTGTTTCACCCAAAACCGTCGTTTTCTTTTTTGTGATTTTTTGCGCAAGCATTTAAGCAAAATAAAAGTTACTGCTGCAACGGCAAGACGCCGCCGTTGTACGTGTGACTCCATATCGTACAAGAGTTAGACTGGCTGAATCACGGATCGCCTTAGGATCGCTTGGAGCGCATATTTGGGATCGCAAGTTTCCAAGAGTGGATCGGCCTAACACGATCCACGATCCACGCTCCGCGATCCTGGATCGCGGATCGCGGGATCGATGGATCGTCCGGTGTGGACCCGGCTTTTGATCAGCTTTGCGGCAATTATTCATGCGCTCGAAGGACTCGTCGATGGAGCATGCGATTCTTCCTCGGTATGATGGACCAGGCCAGCGTGAATGCTTCCATTTTGTATAATTTAGATTGTACAAACGAGCCGCGTTCTCGAACTGCCTTTTTGAAAGAGTTGGCATTCGAGCTGATAACACCACAGCTCCGTACACGCCTGGAATGCCCACAACTCCAAAAAAGTACGAGGGAATCCATTCAGAGATTGCTCGGAGTCGAAGAAAATGTACCCGTGAATGTGGGCCCCCAAAAGATTAATAAGCGGAAACGATGCTTTTTTTGTAAAACCGAAAAAGACCGCAAAACAAACATTTGCTGCGCGAAATGCGGCAAACACACTTGCGACGAGCACCGTATTTCATGCTGTCTATCATGTCATTACAATTAAGAAACAATCATACACTAAAACATCACTACTAATGTATTATTACCCTTTTTGTAATAAATTTATTCATTAAAATAATTTTTAAACGCGATTTTAGTAATTTGACACGTAATTTGAGCACCCAAATTTTCGCCATTTTCAGGTTCAAAAATTAAGCATGTTTTTTCAATGAAATTTTTTAGACTATTTTTTTTATGAAAGGTACACTCTTCACCTTTAATTTCTTTTTTTATTTATGTCGATATCTTTATTTGGCTTTAAGTTATGATTTTTTAAGTAAACAAATGATTTTTCGTGAGGTACCTCTGGATTTTCAATAAAAAAAATATAACAATTTTTTTTTTTTCAAAATATTTCTATTGGGGCTTCAAGTTGAAGGTTGAAAGAAGCTCCGTGAATTTTTTCAGATTTTTGAAAGTGTATTTAGTGATCCAAATAACGCAAGGACGAAAACGACCCATGAGTCGGAATAGAAGGTGCCGAAAATATGAGTCGGAATTAAGGGTTAAACATTTTATTTTTATTGAGTTATAATAAGTACCATCAATATGATAATGATTAATTACATTGACTTATGATCGTTAGTATTTTATGATCTATTGACAATATTATTCTGCCAACTAACTGACCCATGTTCAGAGTTAAAATATTGTTTGAATTGATCTCTAACGACCATACCCTCGCACATGATAATATCGTTATCGCCTACTACATTGTTATCCACGGAACCTTCTAAAATATCGCTTTCTTGTAGTGGGTTTGGAAGTTCCGTCGTTGCATTGTTAATGATATAATTATGTAAAGAACAGCAGGCTAAAATGACGTTATCTATATATTTTGCTTGTACTTGCATTCTCCTCTGAAATATTTCAAACCTTGATTGAAGAATGCCAAAAGCACTCTCCACGATACGCCTTGCTCGACTTAGTCTGTAATTAAAAACTCTTTTCTCTATATTTGCCAATTGATTCGCAGGGTACGGTCTCATTATATTTTTCGTTAGTGGAAATGCTTCATCAGCAACAAAAACATAGGGTAATTCTTCAGTTATTCCTCGTATTCATATTCATTCATTCGTATTCGCTCACATTTTGAGGAATATTTAATGTGTCGTTTTGCAATTTTAGACCCAATTTTGAATGATCTAATATACCACCGTCGCTATTTCTACCATAAGCACCTACATCGACAATGACAAATCTGTATTTAGCATCTGCTACAGCCAGCAGAACGATACTAAAAAATTTTTTATAATTAAAATACATACTTCCACTATTATTTGGAGCTCGTATCTTGAAGTGCTTGCCATCCATGGCACCAATACAATTTGGAAAATTCCATATTTCTTCAAAGTCTTTAGCAATTATCTTCCATTGTGCTGTTGTTGGTTTTGGCAAAACGACACGGCCAAGAATATTCCAGATTACACGGCAGGTTTCATGGACTATACAACGAACTGTACTAAATCCCATTCGGTAATTGAATGCTATAGTTTTGAAACTGACTCCTGTTATTAAAAACCTGAAAAGAAACATTATATTTTTAAATATAGCTTAGGTACCTATTAATATTATTAAAAATATTTAAATAATACCAATTTTAAAAAATTATTATAATTTTGAAAATTTAGAATAAATATACCTAGGCACTTTTGATAATCATATTTTAAATCATACAATACGGATTACGAAACATTATACATAATATCTCATTATAAAAATATTTATATGTTTATTATATTATTTTCAGCTCAAGAATGTCTCAAGATGTGGACGAATATCAGAAACAACTATCGAAAAGCGATGAAAAATAGAATAAGCAAAAGTGGTGATTCTTCAAAGCCACAAAGGCTTATAAAATACGAAAGAGAACTCCAATTCTTGAATACATTTTTACAAAATAGAGCGCAGGTATCTAATTTAGATTCTTCTTCCGAGGAGACACAAGATTCTTTCTTGGATTCTCCTCAATCACGGCCACAATCACAAATGTCACATTCAGATTCTCAAAAGTCGCGTCCTCGATCACAAAACATAACCACAGCTGAGATATTAAAAGAATATATAGATTCTAAAAATATCGAAGATGAACATCCTATAGATATATTTTTTAAATCAATGTCTGCTACGGTAAAATCTTTACCGAAAAAGTTGCAACTTCAAGTAAAAAGAGATGTATTGCTTCTTGTTAATAAGGCAGAAATCGAATATTCAGAACTATCAGAAGCACCACAGAATATTGAAACTACAAGATCTATTTATGAACCATCCACATCGAAACAAAAACCTCCTGTGAATCAACCAAACTACACCATGGACGATTTTTCTTATTACACACCCCAAGCAACATCCGTAAATAACGAGGACAACATACAATCAACATTGACATATACTCCGACACCCATACTTAGATCCCAAGACGAAAACCTTGAAACCAGTGATTACCAGAATATTGAAACCAATTATTACCAGAAATCGTAATTTTTTTTTAACATTTTATTTTTTACCTGCAGCAAAGCTAATGTGATTAAAAATAAAGATATGATTCGAATGTCAACAACAATCGCTCCACGACGACAGTCCTATGACCGGCGCAGCAAGAAATATAGATTCAGACGAAATAGTAATGCAGCCTGCGATCTGAAGTCACCATTCGAATCATACCTGTACGAGTATATTATGTGAATTAAAAAATAATAAATATGATTAAACTTATTAAAGTATTTTTTATTACTCACCTCAAGCACACAGACAATCTTTCTTCAACAGGTATAGGTGAGCGAAATCTTGATTGTTTTTTCTCCATGTAAGGTCGAAGCAAATGAACCAGACTTTCAAAATTTTCATAACTCATTCTATAATAATCATAAAATTTTCGAACGTCATAACGCAAGTCATTGAATAAATTGTTGAATTCACCGGACATATATCGTTGCTTCCAAAGGTTGTTCACCCAAAATCTTCTTGATTGATTAGATTTCTCTTCTTCTTCAGCAAGAGTTGCTATGAGCACTAGATCCCAGTCCACCATATTAAATACAATTCAGACAACTAGCTTGTAACAACTCTGAGATTGTTATGATGAGAAATACGATATTGAGACGCTTCGGCAAGCTACAGGACGGTGCGGCATCCTTAAGGACGCCTCGTCATCCCTAAGAACGTTGCAGCATGCCAAAGCATAATTGCCGATAGTGTGCGCTTGCATGAAGAATGCCGAAGGATCCTTTTCCTTGCCGATGCCGATAATGGGCGCCGGGCCTAACTAACAGGTTAAACTTAAGAAGATTATCATTACAATAACGCCATCTATGACACCACCCTATAATCAACCCACTACAGCTTAAAGACATTATAACATAGATATTAGCGCCATCTATGACATCAACCCATCATCACCCACTACAACTTAGAAACTTAATACGATAATAGTGAATAGGTAAAGCAAAAAAAAGACTATAAATTATAAAATAGATATTAGCGCCATCTATGATCGTGTCATCGACCCACTACAGCTTAAAGAACAGTTTCTCGTCCGGCTTGTAACTGCTCGCCTCGCCGAAGAAATGCCACAGTTTCATATGCTTCGTGTAGTCGATCTTCTTGCAGAACGCGGTGCCGCACACCGCGCACACGATCTTGAAAGGCGTGTCGGGCCCGGTCGGCGTCTCGTGCTGCTTCATGTGGTCCTTCAGAGTCTTCTCGTGCACGTACGCCTTGCCGCACACCGAGCACATGAAGTTCTTCTCCTTCGTGTGTCCTAGCATGTGGCTCCTTAGTTTCCACTCCGCCACGAAGTGTTTCGAGCATACGTCGCATTTGAACTTCTCCGTGTGCTCCTTCACCGTGTGCTCGTTTAGAGCGCGGCGTGAGTAAAACACCGTGTCGCAAACGATGCAGTTGAGAATCTTCACGACTCCGTGCACGCGTCTCAGATGGTTCACTTTGCTGTAATACTCCCTGAACGTGAGCGTGCAGTGCGGGCACTTGGTCGCTTTGACCCTGTCTTCGCCTCGATGTTTGACGCGGATGTGATATTTCAACTGACCCCGCTTATGGAACACCGTGTCGCAGTGATTGCAGGCGAAGCTCTCCGTTTCGTGGATCTCCCTGTGCTTCAAATAAAGATGCTGATTCGAGAAACCCTCGCCGCATTGATGGCAAATGACCTTACGGAAGTGCGTGTTCATGTGAGCGTTCAGTTGGGTAAATTCCAAAAAGCTGTCATCGCCACAGATTTGACACTTCAACGACTCTTCCCCCAACTTGAATTCCATCATTCCGTTGCCGGCGGGAGTCATCTCGTAGCCATGTCCGGTGTTCAAATGATCCCTTGCGGCGTTTAAACTCGGGAACTCATCGAGGCGAATGCGGCAGGGCAATCCGGGCAC
>DWGW01000120.1:0-19245 GCA_018247775.1 Udranomia orcinus
AAAATGACACTGACAAATAAGACGTCTTATATTTTGTTTCGTTGTTAAGTTTGATTCAAATTAGTTTCTAAAGCTGAAAACCCTTAAAGGAAATTATGTATGTTAGATCTGTAGTCGAGATCTAGATTGTGTCATTATTATTCGTGAAATCAAGATGCCGAAAGTAGTGTCACGGTCTATCGTGTGTTCGGACACGAAAGACCAAGAAGAGTACAATGAAACTAAGCCCCTCCACATTTACTATTGCATTTGTGGTCAGATGTCCCTAATCCTCGACTGTACCGTCGACAGATTGCCACTGCGCCCAACCGACGGTGCCAGAGTCATAGATGGCTCCAAACATGCACATAAGATCACGTCTGACCCTGACGAAACTGTATACTTAAAGTACGAAAAAGGAATTGAGAGGCAGTACAGGTAAATATACTTAATTTTGCTGGTTTAAAGCCTTTCAGATATGTACCTGACAATTTTTATCAGTTTGAATAGATGAATGTATTATTTATATTTCAAAAGGTAATGATGTGAAAGAAGTTAATTTTTCACATATGCACTTAAGTTTACTTTACTTTCATGTCCTAACAGTTTTTTATTTTCTGCAAAGTTGATAACTCAGTAAAATAATTACTTACAGGCTCAAATGCAAGAAATGTGCAATACCAATCTACTACAAACATGACCAGAATAGCAATGTTGTTTTCATAATGAATGGAGCCCTAGTTCAATCAGCTGGAGAGGGAGCAGTGACTGACATCTACAAGCAGGTAGCATTAGCACAGCCCAAAAAGATCATGGTAACAAAACATACCAAGAACATGGGTAAATTCAGTTCGGTCACCGTATCTACTATTGATGAAGAAGAGGATGAAATCGAAGCAAGAGAGGTTGCTGACAGTTATGCTAATAATGCTAGGATTATTGAGAAACAGTTGGAGCGGAAGGGCATGAACAAGAGGCAAGCAGAGACACCATCGCAGGGTGCTGGTGAAAAGAGAGTCAGAGGAACATTGATTGATAAGTGACATTTGAAATATTTATTGTTATTATAAAGGAATAAATTGCAGTTTTAATGAATTTGTCATTTCATTGTATTCTTCTGATCAGGATTTGTGATGTGCTGCAGTAAACTCCGTGCTTTCTTTGGTTGTACAAATAAACATGGAACTTCCATTAGTACTATAGTATACTCCAGCATCTCTTTATTATTGTTTGATGTACCATAAAAGTCAGCTACTTAATCTGACAGTCATAGCACAAAAGCTTACAAATTGTTATGTATATAACTATTTGTATAGTTGTGTAGGGTATAATGGATATAGTATAGTGGCGAGGAGAGTAGCCGAGGGTAGCAGAGGTTTCTTATAAATGTATTGAGAAGGTTAATTAAAGATATGCCGTCAACATAAGAAAGCTGTCATTTGATAATTTTTTCATTATATTGTGTAAAGTGAAGAAATAAACATAAATAAAGTATAAATATTGTGGTTATTACATGTCAATTTAATATTATTTAAATTAAAGAAGGTTATTGACGATAAATCGTTTTTACACTTAAGTAATTGTCAGGGTGTCTATTAGGTGTATGTTGAATCCTTTTTTAGATTTTTAAGACTTTGTTATTTTATGCTAAGAACAATTATAGGCAAAAAAGTAAGTAACAATAAAACAACGAGTGTTTCTCACATTTTTAATTTATATGAAAACAGTTTTACAATGTTCCTTTTAAACAATAAATATAGATAATTAATAATGTCTCAATTTAATACGATTGACGGAATAAATATCTTTTTCACATACAATTTTTATTTACATAAATTATATACAATTAATTTTTTACGACTAGCCAAGGCTAGTATATACAAAATGTACTTAAAAAAGAGATTCCGAAATACAGATTTTTTTTTATTAATTTTTACATTATATACAGGATGTATCTATTTGTCTAAACATTTATGTTTTAAACCAAATGATATACACAGCAAAGATGACAGATTAAAATTTATAAAAACGGCGTTACCTAAACCTGCATTTGAAACTGCACTGAAGTTTCAATTAAAAATTGTTATGTACATGAAAATTTTAAAAGGTTTTTCATTAAAATTTTTATAGAGTTCAACGACAAAGTGAAATATCTTTGTTATATAATAAATAATGGCTGAACATTAAAGAGCCATATGTTAAGAAACAGGTAAAAAATAAACTATGGAAAATATTATATTTTGAAAAAGTTGTTGGCACTTATAAGTTTTATGGAAGCAAAAATACTTGGTTAAAATTTGAATCTTTTGAAATAAGTAACATTGATCATAGTGAAATATATCATTAATACTTAAATTGTTGATATCATAATTATTAGATACATGAAATACTCGATATGATAATGAATATGTCAAATTCACGGCAAAGTGTACACAATATGTTTTTCTAGAATAATTTCGAATAAATTTATATTTTCACTACATTTTTTCTGGTCTTTGTAGGATATTAAATAAAATATTTGCATATTTTCCACATCAAAGAGTTTTAGTAAAAGGATAGTTTGAAGAAGAGAAAAAATAAATAATTTGGATATAGTCTTAAGCCTAGAGGAATGTGGTTTGTGGTTGATCGGTCGGGGTATCATAGTATATATTCCTAATTACATTGTGTATATCGAAAATGTTAAAGGGCACTTACTAAGGGTTTTCTTATTTAACTATTTTTTTGCAAAATTTGCAACAGTCCTTCGAAACATACAAGACAATATTAGGCAGGTTACTAGTTTAAAGTTACTGGAAAATATGTATGGTATGTTAAAGCAATGTCTTACTTAATTTCAATTTTTAAATTAAATAAAGGCATGACCTAAAAATTTACGCAACCCATAAGAATATTCATATTATATTTAATTCAATCCGTATATTGACTTGATTTGATTTGAAAGGCTAATGTATAGATACATAGAATAGACAGAGTGTATTATACACCAAGTTTAGTTACAATTACAAGTTCCTATAATAATATACATATCTACTAGTATAATTGGTGTAAGAACAATGTTGCAAATTTTACACATTGTATACAACCTGTATATACATTTATAAATAAAAGGTGTTCCAAGTTTAAAACAGAACACATATCAAGTAGAAACTTTCGTTTGGGATAACGTCAGAACTGCAAAACTTTTACTTTAAAAAAAACCTATGTCACCGTAACTGACTATATATATATATTTTTAAGGTGAAACGGCAATGAGGTTAGTAGTACGGAGTCAACTTCATATCTTTTTCTACTTGATATTTGCTTTGTATCTTCGTTTGTCGTAACCGTAGCCGTGGTTGTCGATTCGGTAATAAATGCCACTTCGTTCACAAAAAGTACAAACTATTCAACTACTGTCTTTTATATCATATTGGTATATATTTAACAAAATGAAATAGGCACATTTTACCACATTAGAGTGTCGGTGAAGTATCTTAACGTTTATCTTTATTTCTACCAAACTAGTTTATGCCTGCGACGAGAGTACTATTCGCTGCCTTAGTAAAATAGTGATCTGAGGGGTCATTATCACGATAGGATGGGAAGGCCCCAAGTCTATACTCTTAACATCATGCAATGTCCAAGTGTGACAAAGCATGACAATTAGAGTAGAATAAAGTGATAGAAAACAATAATTAATGTAATTAAGTAATAGATCTGTCGAGAAAATACAGACTTTATGGTATTTTTGTTCAATTAGCTGGTTTTTTAAGCTTTCTTGTTGCTAAGCATGTTCGTAGCATCCTAAATAAACCTAAGTTATAACAAAAGAACAAATGTAAAGACATATACGCAATCGCAGTAAGAATGACGTCATACAAATACAAAAGTAATTTTTTAAAGTAATAAATCACTATTTTATAAGGCTTCTTCTACATATCTTTTAGAATAGTTGTAAACCATACTACCATACTTAAGAAATAACTTCAGTGGAAGCAATACTACTCGAGGTAGATTTCCTTTTTTATTTTATTTTTTATTTGATAAAAAAGTGATGATTTGTTTTGTTGATGACGTTTTATAAAAAAGTAGGTATTAGGTACTCGTTTTACATGCGTTAATTTCATTTATGATAGATTAAACTTTCTTTTACTCTTGATTGGTAGAAGCAAATATTTTGAAATTAAAGTCAATAAAACCAACCT
This sequence comes from Udranomia orcinus, assembly GCA_018247775.1. NCBI lineage: Eukaryota > Metazoa > Arthropoda > Insecta > Lepidoptera > Hesperiidae > Udranomia > Udranomia orcinus. The sequence goes on from DWGW01000120.1 coordinate 4,167, forward strand.
GTCAGATTGTAAGTTCTCTACGATTTTTTTAATAGCGGTCCGTTAGGTTCTTATGTCTGTATGTTTATTCCCTAGATCATGTAACCAAATAATCAGGAATAATGTCAGATATTAAGCTCTGGACATGCTAGATCCTGTGCCAAAAAACAAGCTACTAGGTAAGAAACTAAAATCAAGGTGGTTTTTCATAGTCTATAGCAAATGGTGACTTTTAGTCCATTTAGTTCTTTTGTATGGTAACACAATACATATTTTGAATAACTATCGACCAACTGTTCTTAATTTGAATTTGAATAATTTAGGTGCCCTAAGCGAATCCACTGAACACTGCGATGTTATGATAGCGACAATATTATATTACGTTGGGTTTGTTTTTTTAATTTATTTACATTTAATTTATAAAATTAAGCATTATTCAGTCCTCTTTCCTTAATGTGAGGAGCCAAGGAGTTAGCCCATGCTATGTAATTTGTATACGGAATGTAACTAAGGCTCTAAGGCTCTGATGAAATTGATTAATTTATTTCTAAATTTTAGTCTTCAAACTGGTATTGTCATTAGTGTTGGATTTAAACTAAAAATCTAATTTTATATAGAAAGGGCCGCGTTTGTCTAGGCTGATAACTATCACCTATTAAATTTTGTTTATTTGAAACTAAAGGAGCTACCATTAAGGAGAGACTTAAATTTTAGTATAAACATTATTTTACACAATTTGTAACACGTTTGAATAACAAATTAAATCTAATTTCATTAAATGTTACATAACTTTTCAGTAATTTTGATTTTAAGGTTAAACAAAATTATCAATCGCTGAAAAATTTAATCTAAGTGCTTCATTCAATCAAAAGTAATCTTCAAAAACCAAATCACCTGGAACATGCAGAGGCACCTCTTTTTTCCTAGTAGGCATATCCCTCGAAATACAATATTTACGTACAATTTACCTAAGTTATTGTTTTACGAGATAATTTAGTTCTCTCTTTAGAATTCGTAATACTATACCTAGATTAAAATGTTAGGTCAATATTTTTAATCGCTTGCCCGTCTGTTTCAAAGTTTGTCGTCTTTGTTACATAGAGTTAAATCGGTAGAAATGACCAGAGAGTGTGACATTCTGGAATTGAAAAAAATATTCAATATAATTGACCTCTCAATATATGAGATTTCTTGGTCCAAATCTGTAATTATTTGAATGTGTGATTGCTACATCCTTGCTTTACTTTTAAGCGGGTATTTATTAAAAGTATACTCATATATTTCATTCACAACATTGAGACATATCTAGCGATTTACATCTACGACAACATGAATACAGAAGGCTGATAATATGTGCCAAATATCAAAGTTAAAATATGAAGGTAGTACGCAGTCTCGAAAACTTTCGAATACTCTAAACCTAGCCGTTATAAATTGTGACCCAACGTTCCACAGACTATATCTACTACGTTACCAAACCTACAGGACTACAAATCTCACTTTGGACTGTGATAACACAGTGGGTATAGAAATTCATTAAAATTCTAGTCTTGATCCACCTGGTCGTATAGAAACATCGACCGACTATCTACTAGAGGTCCGGTCGAGAGAGTTCCGAGAGTGTTGCAAAGAAATGAACGCTACTGACGTATTGCTAACTAAAATATATTCTTTCTACATTTTTAAAATTTTTACCTACGAGTATGTACCTACCAACCGGTCCTAATATTTATAATGTTGTCATTTAAAATGAAACATTAAATATGCACCATAAATTACGACAACACAATCGGTGCAACTTTCATTATTCTTCCTAACCCTCTCCTCTATATAGCATAGTCGATCGAAGTACAGAAACTATTTCGAAAAAGCTACGGTCTACCGAATAACCTTGAGCAGGGATCACCCGGACAGCTGTCGCAGGGCGTTTGGTAGAAAGGGAGCGACGGGCCAGCTACACCAGCACCGGAGTTCGCTTCCGTTTCTTCCTTTGCGATGGTTCATCGCGAGATGGTGCTGGTGCTATAACCGCTTGTAGGCGGGCGGGGGCTGCGTCGCGGGCTGGTGGAAGGGGTGGTGCTGTCGGGCTAGGATCTCGCCCTGCAACATCCCCAAACACACCCTATATACTCTTTATATGTTGTTATGTATGAGGTGGCATAATTTTTATATATTATAGTGTCTAGAGATTTACTTATAAATGGTTGAACATGGCTATACCGATAAAGAGGATGTCTGACTGTTGACATTTTTATTATTCACGAACATTTGAGGTTTATTCAGAATTGCGATTCGCTAATCCGTTTAATACAATTTCTCTTTTCTTTAGAATGTAAATTGTAATTTTGAATTGTTCCCGTTCTTAGTGTTATTTATCTCTTGTAGGTTTTCTGGATTAAATTTTTTCATAGATTTTGGAAAGTACCTTTTTTAACTTCAGAATTGTTAAAAATAAAAAAAAAAGTGTCTTATCTGATGAGTACACGACAATTGACATAAGGGGCAATATACAGCATATTTGCGTTTAAACCAAATATAGGTTCTAGATACGTAAGACTTTTCGATTTCGTTTCGATTACATCTAATAATTTTATTTCAGCCAATATTCCCTTTGGTTATGACTTTTAATCAATGTTATTAAGTTATTCTGTTCTGAATTGGTTTATTATCATTATATTGCAATTACCTTTTATATGCAACGTGAATATACTTGTAAAAGATGTAGGTATGTAAAGTAAAATACTCACAACTTGAGGTTGTTGGATTTGAGCTTGTTTTAAATTCCTCTCGTTGATCAGCAACTGATGCGCCGCTCTGCAAATAACATAAAATATGCCAGAATTTAATCCAAAAAAGTTATAAATAAATATATTATATTTTCATTGTTTTGGCATATTTCGTTATCTTTTGTTATTTTTTTATTTTTATTAATGATCGAAATCTATTGGCTGCTTGAGACAGAATGTTGTTTTTCGTTCAGAGCCTTCAATTTATTCCTGTAGGAGGCATTGAGATAAAGATAGATTTTTATCTTAGCTTGCTTAGCTACCACTGTGCTTCACGAAGAAAAGTAATACTATACTAATTTTGTTTCATTTCTTACTGTGTTACTTAAAAACCGGCTACTAAGAGAGTATTTTATCTAGATATGGTATACATCTACTGACCTGTCCATTTGCTCTTGTGTCATATCCAACGCCTCTTGCATCTCCCGGGAAGTGTTCCTTACAAATTCTGGATCACAGTACGCGGCTAAGCCTTGTTCTGCTAATACCTGTAATAATGACGTTATGTTTTTCTATGAGGTCACAGATGAAATTTTAAATGTTAGTCACTCAGTGTAAATTGCTAATATCAATAATTTCGCAATTGTTCCTAGGTAGAGCTAAAGTATTAAGTAAGTATAGTAGAACTAATAATCGAAATAGAAATTACAGCAAATACTAAAGCATAAGATCGGCCTTTAGCGTGGCAGATGTTACATTTGTTTAATCTTTAATTAAACCAACTTTTGATCATTATTTCTCCGTTCATCTTAGTTTATCAAATGTCATGTCATTGGACTCACCCTGGTAACCAGACTCTCAGCGGACCCCACCACCGGGACTGAGGTAGCATTCCCTCTAGGGCTTCCTGGCAGAGACATCACTCCACGACCACTATCGCCACCTATAGTGAAAATGATCAGTATTTTGTTCGGAATGTTATAACGATCTGAAGCTATTATATTAATTTATTCTCCGATCGTAGTCATCTGTCAAGTAACTTGTAACTTTACATACGAAGGGCCTATTGTAATCTCTTCAACTTTAATCATTATTGACAACTAATTCTACTCTAATGTTTTTACTCCATCTCCACTATTTCAAGCTTCAAAAGCTAGCCTTGTCACCTTCTAAGCACTTACATGATCTGGCAATGAGTTCTAACATATCAGATTTAGTTCTCGTGAGCTGTTTTTGGACCTTCACCGTAAATCTTCCAATCATCGTGCAAGTCAAAATCAAAGCGTATCAAGTTTCCTAATGTTAATTCCTACATGTTAACTAAAAGCTTCTATTTTTTCTCTATACTAAATGCAAAATCTATTCTCAGCCGTTCGATGATGTGGTTATGTATCATGCCATCATTGTTAATTATGTGAGTTTCAAGTAAAGTTCGTTTTAAATTACTTTTATTATTTTTAAAAGTTGCTTGTTGATGTAGTCTAACAAACATTATAATACTTTAAAGAAGTTTATCAAAATTATGTGCAAAGGTGTCGATGTGTTAATATTTTTTCGTGGTTATGAATAAAAATGAAAGTTGCAAAAGCCTCTTGTGAATGTGATTGTGTGTGATCGAGAATTAATAACTTGTACCGTTTGCACATCCTTACAAATTCCTTCCTGTAAAGCTTCAATTATGTTAGTGAGACGGGCATATACCTTTAGATACGAGGAGCTTCCTTCACAATATTGTTTGTTCATCACTATCTATAACTATGAACATTAATTAATTTATATTACTTAGATTAAAGTCATCTGGGTAACTTAAAATAGGTAACACATTTATGAAGCAATTATCGAAAATATTCTGAAATAGTTATTAAATTTGTGTATATTCAATAGGTGGAAAACTTACGATTTTTAACATATTCAAAATTCATAATCCAATACCTAGTTAAACACCATACAATAAGTGACAATTGCATGATAACAAAAACGCAAACCCATCTAAGTTACCGAAAATGTAGTTTTTTTATAGAACATTAAACGTCGGAGCGGAGCGTGAGGGAAGGGAGCTCCCCCGTGCTACGTGCTAGGTGCGGACCTGGCGATTGCGGGCGATCTACAAGCCGCGCGGGCGGCGCATGCGAGGCCGCGCCCGAGGACGCGCTGCGCACCATCCGACCTGTGAGCGGCGGCTTCGCGGCGCGCAGGCTCCGCCGCTCCCCGCCCCGCAGCGCGCGCTCCTTCGCGTGCGAAAACGCGAACGGGAGCTTCGCCGCCGCGTTGTACCCGTACAGCGTCATCGTGCGCGACTCCGTCGTCGGCGTGCACTCGCTCGCGAGGTACGGCGAGATCTTCGGCATTATCGTGCTCTCGAACGCGCACGGCGACGGCGTCTTGTCCTCCGGCGATGCCTTCCTCGGAATCGCCAGCTTCTCCTTCGACGCCGAGTCCTCGGGATGGATCTTCTGCCTGGACACCGTCGCCGCCGGTTTCGCGCTCTGACTCTCCGGCGTCGTTAAGTAGTTGACGCAGCCGAACGCTAAACCGATTTGTCCGAGCATTTCGGGGTAGTTCGATTTTTGGTTGCTGTTAGTGATGTTTACCGAGTCCGGAAGGAAGCAGTGAAATAAAATAAGCGAGTTAGCTCGAAGAAGGTTAGTTAAATGGTTGCGTAGAAAATTAGGGGTGCCAAGACAGAGTTATTTACAAAAACAAAATCACTCCAGATATCACACGTTTAGATACCTGCATAAATAGCGTTCTTTAGATCATTTGTTGTTCTTCTGCAATATAAGCATTTCACTTTTAGAACGTGTTTGTTATAATATTTTACAATATTATGATATTTTTTTAATGTGAGTAGTCGTTAAATATATTTTATAAGACTTTAAAATTATACTCACTCTAGCACCTGGTATATCTTCTCCGATTCTCCGTTTAATATTAGCGGTCGCAGAGGTATTTGTTCCTTCGGTTGTCCGTTTGCCCTGTTCAATCATTTCGATCATTAGTACTATAAAAAAGATTTATTAGTCATTTTAATATCGACTTATTGTAAGGTACTCACAAATTTGGAGCTAGAGGTAGTTGTGCCATTCCATACTCTCTTTGCATCATGGAACTCAAATGATTTCCGTGGCCGTCTGAAATGTTCCATTATATTAGTATCTATAACAAAAAGGGTTTATGCCTTAAAATAAGTAACATTAATATGAATACCTGGTGGAGCCTCTCCCGGCTTGCGCTGTTTGTTGAAATGCCTGTTGGGGCCGTGTCTCCGTATACTTGACCAAACTCCGCCAAACAGCGAGTGATTTCGCTGTGTAAAATTAAAAAAAACTTATTATGAAAACCTTATAACTACGATTTGAGTCACGTCAAAAATCCTATATATTTTTAGATCCAGAGGAACCTTTCTACACCATCTAATGGTATATAAAAGTAAAGTTTAATAAGAAAATTAAAAAAGAATACCTATAATATAATAATATTTCGTTGTTTTTATAATTTATACCATCGAAAAGAAAAGTGAAATAATTGCATATAAGACATCATACAAATTTCATTGGGAATACGTCAAGGCAGTACAACGTGGCCGCTACTATTATTTATTGAACATTACTTACTCTGTGCATTGGGGGGTCGAAATCTGCGCCAATGTCATCTAATGTACCCGAAATGGCTCTCTTGAGTTCCGGTCCAGCTTCGTGGAGGGTCCGCAGACCCGCTTGCAGAGTCATCTGGTGATTCTGTTCATCAGACTGTCGCATCTCCTGCTCCTTACGCTTTTTGAACCTTTATTGAACGAGCAGTAATTTATTTCGTTTCTATTCAACCGTAGACCTAGACTTGTGTCACTATACTGGTAACTAATTGTGATAATGAAAATGTAGACAAGCAGTTTCCTTCTCTATAGTGTTAAACAAAAACACTTAAATAGCGCTTGCAGCGAAAGCTTGCGAAGCCATGACATTTATAAGAATCGTAAAAATTTAAATCACTGAACAGTAAAAGAAAATATTTAAAAGCTAACTATCAGCTTCGAAAATCAAAAGAATTAAGCAAGTGAAAACGTATAAGCTATATTGTTTAATATTGCAAATATTATATGTAATCGAGTGCAAAGTATATAAGATTAAAAGTATTACCAGTTGTTGAAATATTATTAATAAACGTTGTGAAAATATAAATAGTATTTTTATAAGTTGCAAGCTTTTTATAAGTTCATTACTAAATTAATGACACAAGTCTAAATCTCTCGCTTTAAATTTTGATACTTACAAAGATTTTCCAATATAAAGCATGTTTTCTAAGCTAGGTAACCCTGGACTGAGAAAATTTAAAATGGATATAGATCTAGATGTATATGGCGATCACTATCACACCTATCATATTGCTATGGATTTGTTTCTATGTTTATTTAAGTAATAAATACTACATCAACGTATATTTCCAACTAATAGATAAAACAAGTGTATGAACAAAAATTCGCTAGATCATTGTGATGGATATAATAAATTATTTCTAGTTATAACGCAATAGAAAAATTTAATTTTTAGATCTTTCGAGCTAATCGCTGTGTGTCTATATCTAAATTATTTCGATAATAAAATATCACAAAAAGAACACAACATTTAATCAATATGGGGAGGGAGACAAAGTTGGAATATTAACATAATTACAAATTCATTTGCAGATTGCATGCTTCTTAGAGCAAATCGTGGGTGGTATATTTGAGGGTCTGTAAAAAACGCTTGTGGTACATTAATTTGTAGGTGAACATTATATTTTAGTCTTTAGGACCATGCGGGGGAAACCCAAACATCTAGGAGACAGCTGCAACCGCCAATCATTTGTTACTGAATATATTTCTATCACATCAGGTGCTCAGCGATTGAGAGTAAACACTAAAAAAGGGAAAACATTCTCTCTCCTAAACAACATACGTTTCCTTAAGATGTTACTTACGCGTGGTTCCTATGGAACAAAAACATTATGTCAGTGTTAAACCGAACTAAACAGAAAATAACAATCAAGGTTAAATACAAAAAAATGAATAAATAATCGTTTAGTGAACACATTAAATACATAAAATATTCAGTTGTGTCGATTGGAGATAATAAATAAATGGTCGAATTTATAAAAAACAAGATTTGGGCAAGAATAAGCGTTATAAAATGCCAATGAAAGTAAATTTTGTTTTTTGTTTTTGTTGGTTACAAGATTATTTAACAGTGTTTCGTAATAAAGAGAATTAAGACTAAGAATTTTATTATTAATTTATTAACATTTAATAAAACACAGAACGTCATAACCTTTTCTCATAACAACAATATTTACTAATTTTTACTTCTCATTCATAGTCTTAATTATTGTAAAACGAAATGAAATTCCTTTACCTATACTTAAAAATCTCCCAAGGTATAAAAATGAATATCGTCATCGTTGGAAGAAGTAGTTTTAATATTTCTTTGCAACTGTTAAGGATGGTGTATAACAATAAGCTATCAATCAATGGTATGTTAAAAAGTGTCGTATGCAAAATAAATTCCTTAATTCTTTACAAATTTGAGGGCAAAGTACAATAGCCATACAATTAAAAACCGCCATTTTGTATTACTCCCTTGTCATGTCTTCTCTGCTGCGTTTAGTGAATGCATGAAAATATATCGCAAGCCACTTAAATATCGATAGCTTAATGTCACTAATTAGCAATCCAATTTTTATATCAAATCAAAATTTCATTTCGTTGTACAAAACATCATACAGTTATCTACATGTACATATATGTAAAGTAGACAAGTATTATAACAGTATTTTTATATCGATACATTTTCTAATTGATAATTAAGTCACTTCAGATGAGCTACAGAGACAATCTGTGAGTTCGAATCCTAGTCTGGGTCTAGGATAGTCATACTAGACGCTAATATTCCGAATTTTGGTAGGTACTTATAAAAATGAATTAGGTACAAGCCGATATGCCGATAAAGGAAACATGACATTTCCCTGAGAAGATAACACATTAACATGTCACTCTTAACACGCTATTATGTATCTACCACTACTGCAGTTCCTTGTCGTCTGAGAGGAGATAAAATCCCAGCAACTAGACGTTGCTTAGCGGATATATCTTGTATATTAGTCACATAAACCAGCTATAGAGATGACGTCATGAGCTTACCTCCTGAAATAATCCTGGATAAGGAAAGTAGCGTAGAACTTGCCAACGGTGATCTCGTTAGGGTCGCCCGGCGGTGGGACCACTTGGTCCAAGAGTTTGGGTGACGTTCGCTTCCATATCTTCCTGATAACAGCTCTCAATTCCGTATTGCAGTCGTCTATGTTGCCTGTTAACATTTACTTTAATTATAAGTATTATCCGTACTAACCACATAATAACCAAGCTACAAAAACTTTCTTAAATAGAGTTCGCCAACTATCGTGATGAAGGACGAATAAGTCTGATGCTATTCTGTCCCCCGGTCTTCCCATACAAGTTAATCAACTCACCATCAGTCTTAATCTTGAGAGAGGTGCGCACAACAGCAAAGAGGGTTGCGTTAAACAGCACCGTGCCGTCGGAGTTGAGCGGCATGTTCATGGAGACCAGCCGCTTACACGCCACGCGATGGGGACACAGCTTGCCGAAGCCTGCGATGAGGAAAGTAACAAATATGCTTGAAATGAGTCAAATTGTAGTAGGAAATAAGTTAGGATCTTGGAACTAGTGTGACCTTATGAACTTGGTAAAAAACTACTACAGGACAGGACAAATGTAAATTAAACTGAAGTCTGGAATTAGTTATCAGTTTATGAAGTAAATCATAAGCGTTTAAGTATATTAAAACTCTAGTAAGAAACAGACTTACCTAGTGGTGGACTAATTTTTCTTAACAAAGTAACTACATCTAAATGTTTGATACGACCCTTGGCATCAGGATCGTATTCGCTCCATAATCTGAAAATAAACATTCAGAATTTAAATAACGTACTTACAAAAAAGTAATCATGTAGCTTATGTGCAAATATTTAAAAAATGACTTTACAATGTTACATGATAAAAATACTAACCTTATAAATTCATCTAGGTGGTGTGGACCCAATATAGACCAGTCTCTAGTTAAATAGTCAAAATTATCCATAATGACAGCTACGAATAAGTTGATGATCTGTAAAAGAGAATAACATAAAAATTAAGATAAAGCCTAAATATTGTATGTAATAGTTTTAGGAGTTAGCTTCTTCCCGGATATCTACGTGTGTATCGAAAGTTAACACGGTAGTATCAAATTGGAGAAACAATTTATTGGGACAACTAACGCTAAATAATAAGTGAACTTGAATCACGGAGTGAAACGACGCTCAACGTTAATTAACGTAATCAATGATTAACTATGCTCGTGTAAGAAAGGTACTTACAAAAATCACATTCAGCTATATATTACCGAGAGGAACAACGCCAATAATATAATTGTTAATGTTAAGTGAGAAAAGTAGTTAAATACTGACGAGGAAAGAGCACAGCACGTAGAATGAGATGAAGTAGGGAAACGCGAGCACGCTCCCGCACGAGCTCCCTGGGTCGGGATCCTCGCCGCCCTCCTCGTGGTAGTTCTTGTCGCACCTCACTTCGGGCTCGGGAGACACCCCCATCATGATGTCCTGCCACGCTTCACCTGGGAATACAGTATTTCATTACAAAATGTTTACCAGCTAGAATAACTCCAGGCGTGTTCTATTATTCGTTTTCGGAGATTAGGTAACAGGGCTATCGAATAAGTTTCAAGTATTTCTTCTGGTGTGAAGGATTTTCTTTCACCGCCTAAAAATATTTCCCAATTCATAACACGGTCAAACAATCAATAAAACTTTATTTTAACATCTTACGGAACTAAACATATATTTATCTTATCTTATAATTTAGATAAAAGGGAAATGGTTTAAATGAAAAGTCAATAAAAGTACTAATTTATTTACCTGTAGCTGATCTGAACAACACGAGGATCGCCTGTGGGAACGTCTGGAAGTGGTTGTTCCTCGTGATGGGTGTGTCGTCATCGATCGCTATTTTCCCGAATACCTATTAACAGTTCTTTATTAAGATACCTCTTTATAATCCATAGAGCTTTTAACGTACACATTCACCACCACCCTAACTGCTATAACAACAGTTTTTGTTTTTATATACAGGTCCCAACACCCAACAACCATAAATATTTTACATTTTTATCGTTGTAATGGTACTAAGATTACTAGGTAGGACTTGTTTTGCGATCTATACAGCAGTTACATCAGATAATACGGTGCATTTTATTCAAACATAAAAAGAAGGTATACCTGCATCCCAACGACAGCATAAATGAAGAACAGCATAAGAATGAGGAGCGCGACGTACGGCAGGGCTTGGAAGGACTTGATGAAAGTCCACAGCAAAGTGCGGATACCCTCGCCCCTGGACAGTAGCTTCACCAGTCTCATCACTCGGAACAGCCGGAAGAAGTTTATCGAGGGGATCGAGCTCTCCTGTTTAAGGTTTGGTGACAAGATCGGCTTATAAATAGTTGAACTGAAATAACTTAATCCACGGAATGTGATATTATAGTTTAAATTTTAAACGCGTATTTTGATAGGATTGATATTTATTTTCTAATTCGTTTAAACTTTTACGATTTTAGTCCTAAATATCTTCTTATTAAGAAAATAGATTTAAAGTTAAATATCCTAAACAAACTTCATGACCCTGAAAATGTGGTTGATTTATTTCGAAACTATATTAATATTATGCGATTCTATATATTCAATGAGAAATTCCATATCAAAACAGGAGTCAAAATATCGGATTAAGAAGAATGAAAAAGAAAATCTGTAAAAAAGTTCGATTCTATCGCGAATTCCATCTAAGCTTGTATTATCTATACTAAATAGTGTCTGGTGGGTTTTCTGTGCATATTGTGCTTAGTATAACTTATTACGTGTATTATTGTGATCATCATATATTTACAGTTACTTATCTAATACGTCAACGTTACTGCCCCACGGTTTGTTATCTTTAACAACATCCAAAGCCTTTTAAAGATCTCAACAACACCTAAAGCTTCCGTTGATTTTTCGTCTAATTACCTTAATTTTATAAATTCATCATTTAACTTTACACGGGATGAAGTATTTTCAGAAATAAACGTACGTACAGACAACATTTAATATTTTACTTGGCATATAAGCGTGCACTTACCTTGACGACATGCGCCCTCGGCAAACCACTTCCCTGCAATAAACAGTGTTGCTTCAATTTTAGTGTTAGCTAGTATACCTCTGGTATGTGACATTGCTGTAGCGACTGCTGTTATTACAACATCTAACTCGTCCATGCCAGGGACAGTAACTTCGTTGTCTGGATTGAAATAGCCAGGTTCATTAAGTTTATCTAGATTCGATTGGATGAAGCAAAAGTACCTCTTGATTTTTTCACATAATTGATATTAGCTTATATATTTTACAATACAATTGTAACTTACTGTCCTTATTGTTCTAAGGGTCCAAAAAACTCATCTATACAGTAATCACGGCTTTATTAACAATGATAGTTAAATAGGGCCATATTTAGGCCGTTAAATAAATTGTAAGGGAAGAAGAAGGTACTAACATATCTATTCCCCGAGTGTGCGTAATCGAGTGTGATTTATATTTATTTATTTTTAATAATTAAAACACCACTAACAATTACAAATGACTTGGAAAATACAGAACAAACTCCAAGTAGTTTTTATTCTTGAAGAAAAAAAAAACAACGAAGCGTAGATGGTAACATAAACCTGGCTATTTTTAACCACGACATAGTAAGTGAGCTACATCATTAGCTGTGATGTACAGGTGTGTGTGCGGTGAGGGTACCTGGTTCTTCAGTTCGTTCACTTGCGAGAAGACGATATCGATGATACTGCCCAAGACGATGATGAAGTCGAAAGTGTTCCACGCGTCGCCGAAGTAGTTCTAGATAGAATAACGATTCTATACAGAAATACTCGAATGTACTACATTAAATTGGACGATGAGAGTTTATGAAATGTGTAGTGATTATTCTTTTTGAAATACATTTTAAGTTACACTAAATTACAATTATAATACTGAAGAGCACTCTGATCGCACGGTACATTATTAAAAGAAAAACATTTTGGATCAATAATTAATGAGAAAGAATAGCTAGAATTTTACCATTTTATATGAAAGTCTAGACATTTACGGTGGATAGATTAAAGGCGCTTCTTGATCTCTCACTGAGATAAAAAACGACAATCACGGAGATGGCAAAACAAGCAAAGCTTACCTTAAATCTAAACGCAGCGAGTTTAAATATAAATTCCAATGCGAACACAGCTGTGAATATCATATTGAGCATGTCCAGAGCTTTGCTGTACTCGAGGGGCTGGTTGTGGTACTTCATCGCGAGGGTGATCGTGTTAATCATGATCAGAACGAAGATCGCGTACTCAAACGGCTGCGAGGTGACGAACCACCAAACCTTGTACTGGATCCGGTGTTTTGGTATGTATCTGTTTTATAATAAAATTTAATTATGGATTTTCAGAGCGTTAAGATTTGTTGTTTAATATGGGGTTTCCTATGGATAATTTTCTCAAAAATCGGTTGGTGAAATCGACTTTTCTGGGGTTCAAGATGTAAATAGTAGAAAGTACTTATCAATTCGATTATTATTGAATTGCCCACTATTGGTGTGCGAAATCAAATGAATGCCGCTACGATGGTACGTCTGAATCTATTTTTGTCTATAATGTATATTGCGGTTATACCATTTAGCATAGTTGCCAATTTGTGAAATAAATGTAAATTAACACATAATTTGAATGTTACCTTCGAATAGGTTTAGCTTTTAAGGCAAATTCGATGCAATTCCTCTGGTTCTTGTCGAGTTCACAGTTCTTGTACTCCTGCTCGCCCTCATTTTGGAATGTCACTATGACGAAACCGACGAATATATTTACCTAAAAAAGTTTTTTACTTTCATGTTTATGTGTTACTATAAAAGTATAATAATAGAACTCAGTATTCAGGCTTTGTGGATGACAAATTATCGTTAGCATTATTTGTCCCTAATTTTTTATCTTTTTTTACAAGTTCCTTTTACGATAATATTAGTGCAAAGAAACCACCACAGAATATATCTGGTGCAGTCTTTAAACTATATTTAGCCAAGATTTGATTACTTACCATAAAGAAGGCAATTATAATAATATAAATAATATAGTAGGCTGCAACAATTGGACGGAAGTTAGTAATGGGACCGCGATCTTCGGCATTCGAATCTATAGACACATACAGCAACCTGGAATAAATGTATATGTATATTAATGAGTATATCTGTTTCTATTTGTCAAAACTAAAGCGCATAAACTATGGAGGCATTTGAGCAGTCGTCAGGTACGGAATCTTATCTAGTGTCTACGAAGAGTTGATTATAAATAAAAATAGGGTCAAGTCACTGAAGGAAGAGAGAAGAGAAACTGCCATATGTATCTGAATTAAGTTACCCAAGATATCGACATCAACTTACCCTGGCCACCCTTCAAATGTTGATACAGTGAAGAGAGTGAGCATTCCTTTCATCACGTTATCGAAATGGAAGTCATTCCTTCTCCATTCTCTATCTCTCACCGCGTAGTTGCGGTTCTCAAACACTAAGTATGTCCCCCTGGAAAAATATAAGCATATGTACCACAAGGATTTCACATCATATTTTTAAGACTCAAAAATGGTAGGGATATTAAGAGTTACCCTTCCAATCAGGATACGAAGTCAATTAACAAAGGAATATGACATAAAATGTGACGAACGACATAAAAATTACATTTTTTTATTTAAACTGTTTCCCAGTTCACCTTCATTTTCAAAAATTGCGAAGAAGTTATTAGAAATATATGGTCCGACTTTTCTAAGCGTTACTTTTGAAGGCTATAGTTAAATAAAGGTTAAGTTAAAGTTACCGTCATGAAGAAACAATAAACAACATATTTAAATAACAATGACTCACCGACATTCGTCTTTAGTCATTTTCGAAATATCGTTACATTTAAAAAATTTACCCTGAAACAAAAACTTTGTGTATTAGCTAGCTAAAATTTAAATTAATATATACAAATTGCATGCTATTACTACAACCGCAATTCAACAATTATTGCATTTAACAAGTTGCCAGCCTTCTTAAACATACTCATTTCTCATGACTAAAGCATTTTAAAGCAATTTTGTTAATATTATTTTCTGATTTGCCAAACTCAAAGATGACGCCATGACGCAATGGCTATTAGACATTCAATTTACTTTCGTTGTAATTAATATAATTATTTATATAATAATATGTATATGAT
>DWGW01000121.1:0-19204 GCA_018247775.1 Udranomia orcinus
GTATCTGTTATAAACAACAGAGTTCTAGGCTAGGAAAATGATTTGAAACGATAAAAATAATATTTGTTGACTTTTCGAACGTTCTGCTATGCTCTGCTGGCACTTGAACATGAGTTCTTGAATTTAATCGAGTTCCCAGTTGCAGTTCTAATTCGTATCTGTTATAAACGACATAGTTCTAGGCTAGGAAAATGATTTGAAATGATAAAAATAATATTTGTTGACTTTTCGAACGTTCTGCTATGCTCTGCTGGCACTTGAACGTGAGTTCTTGAATTTAATCGAGTTCCTAGTTGTAGTTCTGATTCGTATCTATTAAAAACGACAGAGTTCTAGCCCGGGAAGGTTATTTGAAACGATAAAAATAAAAAAGTTCATGCAATACATGCCTCATATCAGCCGGTAGACACCCACTGCAAGGTATAGGCCTCCCCCATAGATCGCCACGTTGACCGGTCCTGCGCAAACGGTTATTATTAAACGCATCATCGATAATTTCTTACTGATAAAATAATGCGTATGCTAATTTCGCGATAGACTAGGAATTTGAGGACAAAGTGATAAAAAATATATTTTAATATACATATAGATTTAGTACCATATAATTGTGTATGAAAATACATTGCGTGTACAAGAATTGCGCACGGACTTTACTTTTAATTTCATGTCTACACGTATACAAAATACTTAAGAAGCAAAATAATAGCAAGAGATTAACAACGTAAAAAAATTCAATAAACAGTTTAATAAATGCACAAGATCCAATATCTTCCTTATGCAATATCTTTCGCCGCCATTCACCGCACTTATAAAACAATAAATAGTCGATGTTAAAGAAATACAATAAAAAACCTACCAACATCCCCTCTCCGATCAATGAAAAATAAAGCTTTTATTACCAAATCAGAAAAGAGAAAACCAACGTGTGTATTTCAGGAGCAAATTTAGGGAACCTATCCTTAACAAATGATATATTACACATTTACACCTCCACAATCTTATTATCTAGATATAATTATAATGATATTTGAGAACAGTTCAGGATTAAGATATATTTTAGTCTTATCGAAGGCCTTACTTTTATAGATCAGCTAAGACAAGCGCTGTAAACATGCGTACACTTACAAAGAGTTATAATTTATTTTTTCTAAAAAATAACGTGAGAACGTAGACCACAGTTCAATATAATGTGGCTGACATCGTCTAGACACTAGCGATTGGCGTGTAACAGCGATATAACTAATTGCGCGTACGTCTGAAAACTTAGAACCTGTCCAATTGTTTTCTTCTAGTTTTGATAGCAAAATCGTCGTTTACGCTGAATTATGTGTATAGATATACTCGCATTAAATACACTGAATCAGGTATTAGTTGTGAATACAGTTTTATACATGACGAAATTAAAGAGTACCGTTTATAAGTGTGGTCAATTGATATCGAGACGGCGCGAAGTGCTTATCGTGTTGAATCTGTGAGCCTCTATGTGCGTAATATTAATAATACACTTCGTAATATTACTTGATTGGTTACTAAAAATTGTACTAAAATTCGAACAAAGCACAGCTTTTTAAAACTCAAGAGCTTCAAATGTTTATTGAATTTATATCTACACTATAAACGACAACATTGAGGACAACTTCCTTCGAGTTTCGAATTTTAATCGAAAATGAATATATAATTGTTTTACACTTCTAATGCCGTATTAATATCTACGAATATTTGAATTTAATATAATCTATTATAAAAAATTATATGTCATAACTTATTTGTGTACTATTTCCTATTCAAAGGTGAAGTAGTACACACTTTATCATATATAGAAAACAAAGGAAATGGGGATAACAATACCATATTAAGGTAATATTACCCCGCTGCCTACTTGTATCGTGATAGGCTACAACCAGTTTCGTGCAATGAAATGTTTCAAAAAATATCATGTGCGTTTCTAATGTATAATAAAAACTAAGACCTAATAAATAACTGTAACAAAAATTGTGAATCTTGCGCGATATAGGTAATAGAAAATAGCACACTGGGATCCAACATACAAAAATATAGGTAGTATAAATGGGATAATTCAATTATACTTCGAGACAGGACGGCTTGGGTTAAACGAAATAAACTTAGCATCGCTATAGTGTAAAAAAATATATTTTTGAAGCGAAACTAATGAGATTTAGGTAAATTAATAGTTACTTTTTTGGACGTTACAATGTTAATTTTAAAATTACTAATATAAAGGATTAAATTTCATTTGGAATTAAAATTGTGTGTATGTTATTTAGATGATCTTTGTTTATTAAGCTGAATCAAGCAAAACTCAATCGTAACAAAAATCTAAAATGTCACCTCGCATTGAAACAAGAACAGTGTGACTTATACAGTTATAATTATTAACTTTGCTTAATTGACAAATATAATTTTTATTCTTATTAAACATCCTGTTTCAATAAATCAAAAAATGCCTATAATATTGAGTGATGTTATTATTAGTAGTATTTTAAAACATTATTTAATTTTACAACCTTGTCCGAAGTTCCTGAGAAACTGCATTCTTCATACAAACGTCATGTACATCTCAAAGCGGATTGCATTATTATGTGAACCAGATTTTGGAGCCAAAATCTGACATGACAACATTTTGGGTTTCTTAACTTCTTCATTCAGAAATCAGAATCGATAATCCAGAAATTTATCGATAATCTTAAAAAAATTAAAAACACAAATTTCTCAAAGAACTACCCTACGCCTAATCTTGGTATTGATAATAAAATAAATAAAATTACAATATAAAGCTTGAGTATTCCGATTTGTTTCAGTTCACAATAACGACAGAGAAATCTTTTCGTACGTTCTTTCGTCCAGATTTTAGATTTGTTTTGAAATTTCGACATATCTAAAAAACAAATTATGTAATTAAAGATCAGGTTTCCTGCACGTATTCTACGCAAGCAATCAGAAGCAAAGCTCTCAGTTACTCGTGTAGTTGTAATTCCGTAGCCAAAACTAATATCGACTGTTCTTGGAAATCTACTATACACAGTGTATTTCTTAGAGATTTGTTTGATACCGAATTGTACTTTTGAGTTCAAATAAATCAGTTTGCACCGTTTTGCTAGCCTCTTTACGATTTTGTTGTCGATGGTTTGACAGAAATATTCTTAATATTAACATGCCGTAATAAACAATAATATTATTATACAAACTAAAGAATTAAATTAAAAAAAAAAATTGTTTTGAAGTTGTAGCTGTGAATGTAGTCATTGAATACAGAAGAGTTACACAAACTGTGAATAATTTACTAATAAACATATTAGTATTCCAGACTTTGTGACGTTTAAATCAACTTTTTAACTCATCCTTTTTACATTATTGTAAGTGTTAAAAAGACAATATGGAAAAGTAAAACAAACAACTACTTACAACTTGTTGTTCTATTTCACTCCTATTTCTGCACGGAACAATGAGAGATTTGATTACAAATGTTGATTAAACATAAATTTAGTGCGCAATGTATTGTAGTTCATGAATGCGTCATTACGTAATTATTTCTTTTAATTTCATCAATTAAAATAGGACAACTATAAAGTTCTGAAGGACATTAAGAAATCAAATCCTAATTTACTAGTATCTCAATCAATTACGAAATCAAAACTGTCACTGGTTTCGTATTTATTAGAGTGCTAATAAGCTTGTATTATAACTTTTATTGAGGCGTTGTTATAACTTTGTCATAATAAGCGTGGATGCTACACGTTTTTACCGTGACATATAGTAACTGCTTTTCTTGTGCGTTTTAAAAAATCGCAACGAATATAAGAAGACTGCTATTCCATAACTCGAAAACTATTAAGTTTCATAATTTTTTACGAGAATACAATAAACAAATACGTGATGACGAAAGATATATACTTATACTATATATACTTTAGGCTAACTAACTCGTACCAATAATATCCATATTTCCACACACACACACAGTCCTGTTTCTTTATCACCATCTTCTTGATACCACCAACATTGATATAATTTAACAGACATATAATTTACAATGTACGACAACTATTTCATATTCATTAATACATAATCTCTATTAGTGTAATATACCTAACTAACTGATGGGGTTCTCTTAACCGTATTATATTGTCTTGTCACATTCATAGCAGCGGAAATGTAAATTTCACAATTACTCAAGCATACTCGCAAGATTATTATTTATGATATATGCTTGAGCACCCAGGGTCAAGCCCAATGTCGCCCAGGTTCGGGACCCCCTCGCTCGATCAAATTTTATGTACCATTCACTATCAACACGTGTCCCGAGGATTTTCAGTGTATTGGAGGATGGTTTTATGGATTCTCCATCAAACAAATCTCGACCTGAGGAGCATAAGTCTGTCTAAACACTTGAGGTATCGACCCTTACTTATGCTTCAGGTCGAGAAATATAAACTGGGTTTAAAGTATAATTGAAATAACCGGTGTGTAAATATACACATTTGATTTTGCAGTAAGTATATAAATTGACTCCAGGCTAATGGACTTTGCAAATATGTCTTTGCAAATTATCATTATTACAGTTCATCATAGGATCACTGAGATGAACAAAAAAAAAGTTTTCAATCATCTTGTAATAAAATTGTGCAATTGATTAAAATGGGATTAATTACTATTCTTTGTTTAATCTCATGGATTATAAATGAATGTAATGTACAAATTGATTCATCACTTGTATGCTTAAAGCGGATATGACTGTTTTGATTAATTACAGAAAGTCAACGAGAATTTCATCATACTAGAAAAAAAATTAAATGCACCGTTACAAGTTTAAGGCTTAAACCAAAATAGAAAATAGCATGAACATAAACTGTTCATCTGTTCATCATTCGAGTATCTTTTCAATAATAACAATCACTTAGAGTTGGCAAAGTAACGAACGGAGTAACGAACCTTTTCCCAATCCTTCCTTCATTGGGACTCTGGATGAGCAATTGGACTGTAAGTATTAATGGTGGTGATACATAAAATCCGAATAAGTATCCATATACATTAACATTGAAATCGTTAGTGGTTTATTGACCAACGCACCGCCATTGCACCATCGGTAGAACGAGAGAATAACTGCACGTGTTTCTCAGGATAGCCATATTAAATTGTTTTTACAATACTGTGAAATACTAAGCTCTTTACGGATGCCAAATACATTTTACATTACATGTTTTACTTTATTGGGTTCCCGAAAAACAGCAGACGCTGAAATTAAAGAGAACTCATTGAAATTATATAACAAACGATGAGATTTTGATTACAATATACTCTGTCGAATTAGTTACTTTGTTTCTTAGGCGTTTGGTACGATCAATTGAATAGAGAATGCAATCTAGCTTTCCATCGTCGACATTCTCCTTTATTAATTGTAAAAAAAATGCATACATTAATACTCTTGTTTCACCAAAGGAGCAATGTATGATTGTATTTGTATATATATAGTTGGATTCAACGACCGCGGGTGCACCGAAACTGCACAGCCTCAGAAATATACCCTTGTCGGGTTCATTTGCTACATGGCAAGGAGAACCCAGCCTAATCTAAGTTGTATCTCTAAATCTTAACGAGGGTTATTAGAATACTAAAAGATAGCCACACGATAGTTTATAGACACAATATAAATAAAAGATTAAAAAACTATAGTCATATGACACTCGTGAGATACAGACAAACTAACCTAATTATACTCCGAAATCAATCAAGCCATTTAGGCTTACAAGGTATACATACAAGCTCCATGATCATTACCTTTGTATAGGGCAATATGGATAAGAAAAGCTAAAGTTAAGGGTGACAACCAAGATCCTCCTTCCGGGTAATATGGATATTCCTTCCGGGTAATATGGGTAAGGATAAACAAAGATAAGGTTGGCAACCATGATCATTACCTCTCTTCTGGGTAATATGAGTAAGAATAAATAAAGAAAGAGTAGACAACAATATTGTTTAACCTACTGCGAGATCAGTTACCGTCACTGGCGGACTTCTAATCTTTTGAACAACCAATTTTCCATCGCTACTTCGAAGATATCTCCATATTCCATACTACTGTATTAATCTCTCTTGAAATCGAAAAATATTAACCTCAAAACTAAAACATTTAAACGAAATGGTAGACTTAAGAAAATGCCGACTCTAAATGTAAATCGAAATAATCTTCATATGAAGTTGGTATTTGTAATAACCCTCGTTACTAACTATACCTACATATTATATATTGATTTCATTATTCTATTTTGAATACATTAATAAACAAATGTTTTATATTAACATCAACATACATTAATAATATTTTCTATAAGTCTACTTTATATAGCCGAGCAAAAAATTAGGCCACCTAGGATTTTTTTTATATATTTCTAACGAAATTGAGCCATATTAACTATTGTGGGTTTTAAACAAGCTCATGTCAGGGGTTCCTTCATTTTCCTTTATGAGCATCGCCCTATTATAATCGGTTAATAGAGAATGGTCGTTGCTAATTAAGAAATTGATACATTATCCGATTAGAACAAATTGTTTGGCGTTCTGATAATATATCCATTTCTTAAGCGCAAACTCTTAATATGTAGGAAATGAGAGGGAAAGAAGTAACAAGGGGAAAGAAGGGGAAGAAGAAACAGAAAAAGAAACTATGGACAGCAACTTGTTGTGGAAAATGTAAACTATATTTTTCACAGCATAGTTACATGTCAATTAAACTTAATTGGAGATAAACAGGACATGGGTTCAAAGGACCAAACCTATAAAGCACTGGTTCACGAGTTAAGAGGAAATGAGGCAGATCAATCTAAGTATGGGCATCTCGCAGGCAATACATGGACTCGATTAATTAATAATAGAGAAGAAGCAAAGGGTTGAAGGAAACCTCTGCCATGTATGTTTTATGTCGATGGTCTGTATTTCATTCTGTTATATTCTATAGATCATGTAAAGTGAAAATCATCTGAGCATGGGTTGCAAGACACGCTAATTAAACTGTACGCGACATGTGGTGGCTTAATAGTTTTGCTGGCTTACAAAACTACAACACCATTGCTTAGGCAGCCGGTGGCGTAGTGTGATGGTCGAATCGATCATGTAGAGGATGTCAGATAGTATAGGAATGTAGTTTGGAGAGAGAATAGCGAGGGTGCAGTCACCAGCTGCACAGGCTTATGTCGGCTCGCGGCGCACGTTCAGGATCACCGACCGGCACAGCGGGCACCCCTTGAGCTGCGCCGTGCACAGCGAGCAGAAGCCCCTGGAAAAAACATCATGCTCTAATATAGATGTCTCATATAGTTATTATATAAAACGAGATGAAAATTATTTTTAATCGACTTCAAAAAAGGAGGAGGTTGTCAATTCAAAACGTATTTTTTTACAGCATTATGCTTTCATATGCATCTCATCCATTTATGAAATGATTTATAATTGACTGTTCGACGAAGGTACTAAATTAAATTTTGTTCAGAATAATCTACCCTATTCGGGAAGTAACCTTTGGTGTTAGAAGGTTTCACATTGTAACACCGCTGCACCTATTTCTATTGCCTTGTAACAGCAGTGTTCTGGTCTGAGCAGTGTAGCAAGGAAACACTGAACTGAAGGTGTTCTCACTAAAGTAGCACACGGTCGACCTAACAATAACATAATCCTAAACCTCGACCCTATCTTGGGTTGACTGCAGATGTCCATAGGTGGTAATGATCGTTTACCATCAGGATGCTCGTTTGTTCCTTAATGTTATAGGAAATATATACCTACATATATCTTTTTTTACTACCGATTTCACACAACGGCCTATATTTTTTGTCTTTTACTGTATTTTTGGTTTACTTGTTACTGGTTTTTGTAGTTGTCTGAGATTAGAACATTATATGCTTCACGAATATTCTTATTAATTTTGCGACAGTAGTCTATAATGATGAAGGTAGTCATCAGTGGTATTTATGTTGGCTTTACTTCAGAGATCCTATGGTGTAGTATGTAAAATATCTCACTTGTGTCCACAAGGCTCGAGAGTGCAGCACGGAGTCTCGTCGAAGCACACGTTGCAGGAGTCCTCTTTGAAGCTAGCGTTTCGCAGCTGTTCCAGATAGATCCTCCTGGGTAACACCTGGGAATATAAAATTATACATTAATAAAATATTATATTAATTAGTACCAATATGTCAGTGAATGGTAATATTAGTTACTTAATGTTAGGGGTTCATTCAAATCGGTTTGAAGTTATCTTTTACATCTTATTAGAGATTAAATTGGCTGAAAATATCTTCTACAGTTACAGCTAAAATGGTCTAATCCAATTAAAGCAACAAATAGTTAACCCTTACAACATTAATGTTTACTACAGACGTTTAAAAAATTGCAGCAAACTTAGCAGTTTACAAAGAAAAAATAAGATAAATGCATAAATAGTTACATCTTGCCATTTGTTTGAAAAAATATGCAAAGCTCACAAAATTATTAAGATTTTCATATCATACCAGTAATGGGAGTTTGCTAAATTGAGATTAGAGTTTATCATATACATAATTTAACCTCGAAAAAAAAATTATAATAAACTTTAATTAAAAATATACCTTCTTTTCTTCTTCAGTGAGCTGGCCAAATTCATTGAAACTCAGATAGTTCCTGTTGGGCGGGAACCTGAAGGGCACGTTGCCGAAGTTGAATCGGCACTGCTGGAACGCCATGAAGCTGGCTGCCGCGAAGAATCCATGTCTGTGAAGGTATCACCAGCACCATTATGGTTATTCATCCATTACTATCCCACACCTGGTCAATTTAGACACAAATATTAATTCTCACTAATGTACTATCAATTTAGTTTACAATAGATTATAGTCCTTACAAGAGCAGAACGTCTGTTATACAGGTTAATGTCCTCTTAACCTCCTAAAGCTTAAAGTCCTGTTCTATTCGTAGATTTCAAATGAACATCAACGTCAGTATCTTAATTAGTTGAAAATCATCTGCAAAATTGACAAGTAAACATACCTAATGGTGTCGAATAATTCCCAACACGTATGAATCCTTATGCCGTTCTGATAGAAGACAGCCTCGCGGTTGTCTATATCCAGGAGGCAGCCAAGCACGTCGCCCTCCCTCCATGGATCCGCGTCACATCTTGTCGGCTTGGCCCTGTACCAGATGAGCTGACGGCACCCATCATACGAGACCGAGAATAAGTCATCCCCGATACCATAGCCCTCCTGTAAATATCGATACACATCACCAAGTTGTACGTTTATGCCAAAAACCTTTGAAAAAATAGTATTTGCACATACGTACTTGCAACGAACTCATGTAAACAACAATATTCAATGGAATACATTTATGGAGGGCAAATAAACCGAATACAATAGATTCCCTCATTCATTTCGTTTGAGACAAATACGTCTACGATTGTTAGTAACATTTTCTTATAAACCTTTATTAGTAGATATGTTTTTGATTATTTTTGATGTATGTACATAATGAGCAATGTTTTCATCGTTTACCTGGAACTGATTCTAAGTTACGTACCTATATTAGCCCGTATTTCCCGGACTAATGTATGAGGATTCGACGTTACCGACTTTCTAGTTTCGGAAAATTAACCTCAATTTTTATCCATTTGACTCGGCACGCGCACAAAGTTTCACATAGTTTCGATTTAATGGATTTTTGTCGGGCAATGAAACTGTTACATACAATTGTATATAATTTACTTCAACCTCACAGGGAATCACTGAATAGGATCTTCGGCTAAAACCCTATTACAGACTACTGTGCCTCGTAGACGACGGACTAGTCGAAAGTCAGAATCAAGACGCGCACGTGACAGTTATGTAGGATAAATCGTTCTCTCTTTATCGAAAAGAAAACCTTAAAACGCAGTTGTACAGTGAGCAAATAGCTTTAAGCATTTCGCAGGAACTCGATTAATAGATTTATAATATCATTATTTGATGCTTTTGAACAGAATAGAAATGATGTAAGAATATTAACGTGATCTTTTGGTTTTCGTCGTGGGCGTAGTTGAGTATATATACAATTACATTTAAAAATGATATTTTAAAAAAGCAAAAATCGAAACGATCTATTTGCATGGTACGCTTATTTTCTATTTCAACATAAAATACATTTCTAATTGCAATATAAAATTGTGTAACATTAGTAAAAAATATCATAGTGTAACATAAGTATTACATATGTAAAAACTGATGATGAGTTATCATCGCGTATAATGACTAAACCGAAATCATTTTGTACTGTATATTGATACTGCATTGAAGACTGTACTCTACTACTCTACTCTAGTCCGTATGGTGCAATGGTCACCATGCCGGACTACCGTTCGAAGTTCTGAGTTCGATTCCCAGTGAGACAGATATTAGAATGATGAGTTTAAATTTCTGTTTTCTGGAAGTCTGTGTTGTCGTCATTGTGTTGTCCATGGCCCCGCGATACTGGGAAGCCTGTCGTCGGTTACGCGTGTTAAGCGTTAATGTAATACTTTAAATTAAATGTAATAAAATTTACTAATTAAAAAACTCCAGTGGTAGTTTGCAAACCTTGAGCGGACACTTGTATAAGCGTTGAGATCTTTATTGCTAAAATCACTTACAAAAATACACAAAGGATACAAAATAAAAATATCGTTACAAAAAAAATGTCGATAAAAATATCAGAACACTCGCGCACAGAAAGGTACAATGCAATGCAAATGCAAAGCAAAGTAAGGCAATCCATTCACGATATCTGAAATTAAATTAGTTTAATTTTAATTTAATTTAGTCTCTTCCAAAATGTAACATTTTAGTAGTTCTTTTAATCTCGGGATTATTTTAGTTGAAAAATATAAAATAATACAATGTATACCAAAATAAAATAATAAATAAAAAAACAAAATAAAATAAGAATCAAATTTATTCATTCATTCATTTTATTTGGGAGAAATACGTGTATAATTGTTAGTAACATTTTCTTATAAACCTATGTTAGCGTGTTTTTGATTGTTTATGATGTGTCTACATAATGAACAATGTTTTCTTCGTTTGCCTGGAACTGAATTTAAGTTACCACCTACATTATCTCGTATCTCATGGACGAATGTATGAGGATCCGATGGTACTAACATTCTAAATCGGAAAGTAGCCTGGTAGAAAGATATAGCCACACGTTAACAAAGCAGTAGAAATACGGAATCGTTACAAAACATGGATCCTAATAGCCTTAGATCCGGTATAACAAATATATATTATTGGGTTGTACTACCAATGGGTAGTGTGTCGGCTTACAATCGAGAGGTCGTGGGTTCGATTCCCGTTCCCCATTGCACTATTGACGTGAACACATACGATGGGTGTCGATCGCCGCTGGCTGGAGATTCTTTGATACTAAAAGCATTATATGCCTTAACGATCGCGTTTTTTTAACTGTCATTTTCTTATCTTTAGATAATCATTTAATTAGATCTCATATTTGGACATCCGACCGCTTTATAGCCGCCTGTGGCATATGCTCATGTCTTGGTCGATTTGTTGGCGATCTGTATATCGTCGTTATTACGAAATAAATCGGAATTACTCTCGAGAGCCTCGCCCTTTTGTTGTAAAACCGTGTTGTTCGTGAAGCGTTGATAGGTCACAGAACATTCTTAAGTCGAAATCTCATCCTGGCAAACCTCGCATAACCCAAAACGTGTGAAGATAGCAAGCAGTCTTTTCAATGTCTTCAAGAGCAACAGGGATAGTTTGAAGGCCGGCAAGTTCCGAAATCCTGCACGTTACAAAATTCTTCACTAACCTTTTTGTATTGATAAACGGGCTTGGGCCGCCAAGGCACACGGGTTGCCAATCGCGTCGGTCGTTTGCACCGTATCATTCTACGGTTGACTTTCGCCTTGAAAGATACAGGTTTCGTTATATGAGGATACTTTAATAAAATATTAGAGTTAGAGTATAAATGTGATTTATCTACAGTGCTTAAGCTTAAGGTGCGAGTAACTATTAAAGCTTTATATTACGCGTAGCTATATAGTTAAGGGTTACTCCTACTACTACATACTAGCAAATTATGATGTACCAGAAATTTTATCAGCCAGGGTGAGCGAATAGGTGCAGAATCTTCAATAAGCCACTTCATTTATTTACTACAGCTAAGACAAATGTCCAACGATAGTATCTTCTCGATTTTAGACCTAATACTAGTCTAATAGTCAAAATCAAAATTTGAATTCTGTACCATTTTTGCTGCATACTTATAATAAACATTATCACTATTAAAAGTTTGTCGTAAATGAGTCAAATGAATGTTCGTTGCCGTATCAACTAAATATCTGAGGATGGAGTGTAAATCTTTAACGCACAGTCTGCTACTACTTACACTGTGAGCACAGTGCTATACTTTACTCAGTTTTCCTTCTTCCAGCTGAAAGGCTGGATGCACTTGTACACATTTGTAATGAGATCACACCACAGATAATATTAAAAACACTGCCAGCCTGGCTTCTAGCCCTTACGAGTAGTCCTGGTGTCCTGGTCAACTTTTGGCTGCAACCTCGTGTATGCTGAATCGTTCCATACAACCAATCAGCTTAATTTCGCAATTATCTTTGGGTTGTCGCTCACCGGCGTTGCTGCACATCTAATTTCGTGTTCGCCATGACTTGCGCCATGTGGACGATCCTCGCGACTACCTCAATTTCCGCTGACTCCGTCACTGACGGTATTTCCATCTCCAGGTACCAGGAACTCCCTGAACTGATCGTCTCTTAAGTACCCGCACGTTGCCTATCAGGCATAACTCTTGGGGAGACTCCGGGGTGCGCTGCAACACCTTTCTGGTGTACGCCGTCGTGAGGCCACTTCCACCGATGTCCTTCCCGGAGTCGTCGACTGGACGGTTCGTACTCCCGCCCGTACCGCACCGAATCTGAAGTACCTTCGTTCGTACGACAGGCAGTTCTTAAGCATAGCTATTCTTAAGGTCCTGCAACTACAGGATCCTGCCACACATTTTTTAAAGTATTCTTCCAGTATTATGACCATTACGAGATCCCACATCCGGTATAGTATGTGTGACTGCCTGTGATGTTTATATCATAAGTCGTTTAAGTTATATCATCACATAATAAAATGCTATATTACGTGGTTAATTCTTAGTAACTTTTCAGGGAGGACGAAAATCCAATTAATTTTATATTTTTATATTTATTACAAGTAAATCAATTGATTAACTGATAGTTTAATCACCAACTGAATAACAATCTATTGAATTTGTTGATAAGTTTAACCAATCCAAGATCCAGGTTATAACAATAAAATGTTAGTAAGCTTTAACATCAGATTTCAATCGAACGGAATTCTTTAAAATCGATAGATATTTATATATCCGCACTCGCTATAGGTATTATCAGAATTTGCGTTTGTAAAACCTTCGTTATAATTTTTTCGGCAATAAATTAAGATTTACTTATAAGATATTGGCAGTTTATACTACCATGAAAACATGTTAATATTATGGCGTCCCAGCCAAGAAAGGCCGCGTTCGCTTTTCGCTTATTCAACTGTATAAACGCAGCGAACGCGCAACACAAACAAAACATTAGAGTAACAACACTATTCATTACAACATTTTAAAATATAATAAACTTGTAACAAATACAATAAGATTAACAAATACATTTGTGGGGTCTCTGACGCCTCGTAGACCATCAACAAGAGCTTCCTCAGCGCGTACCACCTGTGGGTGTCGAGTCTTGATGGGCTTGTAACTAGGTAGACTTGACTTAGTCTCGTCCGACAACTTTCGTCCGAAAAGTTCGCCCAACTTCTATGGTGCAAGTGTGGCTTCCACTTGATAGAAATATAGGGTCAGTCGAACCAACGCTCTGGAATGTTCGACGTTACCGTGATTGCAGTCATGGCGGTCTTGGCTTCTTTTCACGGGACCAAGTGCGAATTGATGAGAGCGCAGGGCACGGTGTGGGTAAAAAATGTGAAACAGCTAAGCAAACTCGTCACTTCGAAATACGCGGAGTCACTATTTTAGGGTTGTATAGTCAAGCGTATCGCCAGCATCGCGGTTGCAAGCGTTTATAATCGCGCAAATGAACTACACAATATACGTAGTGAATCGTGTGTAACATCGGTCTTATAGCTTCGGACAGTCGCGATGAATGTGAATGATGTGAAACATTTATTTTTACAAAAAGCAACCGAAAACCTTGCACGAATGGACAATTCCACTACGTACGACACAAAAACTGGTTACAATACG
Organism: Udranomia orcinus; assembly: GCA_018247775.1. NCBI lineage: Eukaryota > Metazoa > Arthropoda > Insecta > Lepidoptera > Hesperiidae > Udranomia > Udranomia orcinus. The sequence goes on from DWGW01000121.1 coordinate 14,302, forward strand.
ATCTAACGATCACTTACATAGAACACCAATAAATTATATTAATTAAATACATAAATTAAATATTAAATATACATACATACATACATATACAACACATATTCGTATCAATAAAGATTCCTTGTACTGATGTAATAAGAGGAGACAAGTAAAAGTCACGAAGGCTGTTATCATACTGATTTATTATTATAAGACTATCCTAATTAAGTACACAAGAGATGACGTAATGATACAATTATTTTAGCATACCACTACACCTTCCATCATAAAAAGAAAAAAAAATAAGTAGATATATAAAGCTTTTTTTTTTTACTTACAGTAAGGTTATACATTATTTCAGGGTAAATATGATTATAATACCTTATATTTAATTGATTACAAAGAAAATCAATAGGTAAGTAATTTTAGTACATAATAGTGTAATACATAATACAAATAAATTCTTTTAATTCTCAACATACAATTTTGTACGGTTTTTATGAACTAATTATACTTTCCCATTTTTAATTATTTCGACGTTTGGTGGTAAGTCTCTAATTACCTTATACGGACCAGAAAAAATTGGCTGAAGTTTATTACCTAACTCATTTTTAATTAATATTAGATCATTAGCGTTATAAGTAATAGGATTAATATATTTATCGTACATTAATTTTCTTTTAAATTTTGACTCTAATAAATTATTTTTAGCCTCTTTATGTGCTAACTGTAAGCGGTATCTCAGCTCACAGGGATAAGAATCATAATTGTAAAGCGGCTCTATATTCTTAGTTAAATTAGTCGGTAGTGAACATTTCTTACCAAATACCAACTCGTAGGGAGTGAAGCGTGTTTCAGAGTGCACAGTTGTATTGTAGGCGAAAGACCAATAAGGTAACCAACTACTCCATGTTTCAGGATGATTGTCGGTCTGTATACGAAGAAAAGAATTTAAATTTTTATGAGTTACCTCCAATGCACCGATCGATTGATGATGATATGCAGTAGAGTTAAGCTGTTTTATTCCTAATAATTTACAAACCTCTTGGAAAGTTGCTGCGGTGAATTCTTTTCCTCGGTCTGTCGCAATTTCTTTTGGCACCCCATACCTAAGAATAAAGTTAGTAACAAAGCTCTTCGCTACTTCGTCTGCTCTCTTGGAAATTAAGGGGTAGGCTTCCACATACTTAGTTAGCTCACACTGTAAAGTTAACACATGTGAGTAATTATTATTATCGACATCTAGTGGACCTATCAAATCTAAATATACTTTTTCAAATGCCGTGTTGGCCGTAGTTGTTATGTGCATCGGCTCCCTAACGGGTAAAGAAAATTTTTGACGCTGACATTTGTCACATCGACGCACATAATCTCTTACATCCTTGTCAATACCTGGCCAATAATAATATTTTTTAATATTATTAGACATCCTTCTTATGCCTGCATGGCCACTGTTAGGCAAAAGATGGAAGTCGTTTAAGATTACTTTTCTTTCATCCTTATCATCTATCATTTCTACATTATTCAATATACATATTCGTGGTCCGGACCTATGTTTATTATTTTTAATCTCTTCTAACAACTTTTTTATAAAGATTTTATTACTGTCACTTTTAATTATGCATACTTCTTCAATATTTAATGACTTACAAAAATTATCCAGCTCAGTCACAAATTCGCATCGCGATATTTGCGATTCTGTGTTTAGATATTTTATAAAAATTATTCGTTTAACAGCAACATAGCACAATATCTTATTTTCCTTAGTAACTTCTCTGTTCTTTCTAAATTTATCTAGTCCATATTTCGATATTAATCGTAACTCAACTGATTCTTTCGGTTTGATATGCGTACTCACGACCTTTGGTTGATCAGACCTCGTGTCTGTTTGTACCATTTCCACCGAAGAATTAGGAAAATTCATCTTTTTTTCTCTGCGCTCTTGTAATAACGTTCACAACATTATCGTTCATTTCCTTTAATTCGTTTGATGTTATACAGATTCGAGACAAGGCGTCTGCAGCAGCATTGTCTGAACCTCTAACATATTCTACGTCAAAGTCATATTCCTCTAATAATAATCGGAATTTCATTAGCCTGCTGGATGGGTCTTTCATACTGAAAAGATATACCAACGGCTTGTGGTCAGATTTTAATAAAAAATTTTGACCATATAGATAAGGGCGAAAATATTTAATAGCCCAAACTATTGCTAGTAATTCCTTTTCTATAACTGGATAATTTGATTCCGCTTTATTAAGGGTTCTACTTGCAAATGCAACTGATTTTCCATTTTTGTTAGACAGAATAGCTCCTATTGCTTTATTTGAAGCGTCTGTCTGTACTATAAAACGATTTTGCTGAGAAAAATCTGGGTAATCTAAAATAGGGGGGGACATAATTTGTGCTTTAAGGGTGTCAAATGCCTGTTGACATTTTTCATCCCATGAAAAAGGCACATTTTTCTTACAAAGGTTATTTAAGGGTTGCGCTATTTCTGCAAAACACGGTATAAATTTTCTATAATAACTTGTGAAGGCAACAAATCTTTTTACATCGTCTGCAGTTGTTGGACATGGGTAATTTTTTACTACTTTAATTTTTTCGGGATCAGGTAATATTCCGTCTTGCGAAATTAAATGTCCTAAATATAAAATTTCTTTTTGTAGAAAACTACATTTTACAGGATTTAGTTTTAAATTAACCTTTTTCAATCTTTCAAAAACATCTTGTAAGTTATTATTATGTATTGACAAATTTCGACCAAAAACTATCAAATCATCGAGATAAATGAGACATTTCTCATTATTTAGGCCGGACATTGCCAAAGTTATCATTCGTGAAAACGAACTTGGACTTGTCTTTAACCCCATTGGCATTCTCGTCATTTGGTACTGACCTGAGCAAAATGCTGTATATTTCCTACTGTTTTTATCTAAACTTACATTATAATACCCTTGGTATAAATCAAGATGAGTAAAATATATACTTCCGGACAGAGAATCTAAAATTTATGTTATATCTGGGAGGGGATATTTGTCATTTTCGATTATATTATTTAACTTGCGATAATCGACAACTAATCGCCACTTCTTTTCACCTGATTCATCTGGCTTTTTAGGTACTAATAAAATTGGACTGGACCAATCGCTTTTACAAGACTCTATCGTACCTTCACTAAGCATTTTATCAATTTGTCGTTGTACTTCTACTTTTTGACTGAATGGTATCCTATACGGCTTAGAAAAAATAGGTGTTATGTTTGACTTTAATGATATACTATGTGTATAAACAGGTGTTGTGCTTAATTTATCGTCAGGGAGGTAAAAAATATCTGCATACTTTGCACAAATATTCTCGATGCTTTGTTGTTCTTCGTTATTTAAGTTATTGAGTTTTAATAACGAAAACAATTTTTTAACTCTGTCGGCATTTTTCTTTACTGTACTAAAAGCACATAGGGTATAATCATCTACACTATGAATAATAGGATTGAGATTAGCAATAGGTAATTCAATAGGATTTTCTGTAACATTTAATATTTTAATTGGAATAATCCCATTTATGGGTCTTGCTAAAGAACTAGCCAAAAAAATGCCATCTTGTATCTCTTTCGAACAAACTAGACAATCTTCTTGTAAATCTGTTGAAATATAATGAATAGATTCACACCTCGGTGATATCATAAGCATGTTATTAATTTGACTATTATTAAGGATAGGTAAAACTATCTTTTGGTTAGACAATGTTTGTAAAGTTAACATATTTTATTAAAGTCTAGTTGTGCTCTAAACCGATTTAAAAAATCTCGTCCTAATATTCCGTGCACCTTAATTGGTAAAAAATTGAAAACATACACCTTATGACTAACGGTGTCGTTATCCAACGTAAAAGGTAAGTAAGTATATCCTATGGTTTGTACTTTGCCTCCTAGTCCATTTATAGTAAGACACTCTCGGTAGAATGGAATGTTGAGATCAATTACATGTTTGTATGCTAAAGCTGACAAAGAAGCACCCGTATCTACTAGAAACGAATAATAATATAAAATATTGTATGTTTGTTATTAGTCACGAAAAAATGTATCCAAACGCGGTTCTAATTCACGAGTACGGTTTTCAACAACATTTATTACATTATTTTTGTGGTTGCCTATCCCCCGATTTCCACGCTTATTATTATAGTACGTACCTCTATTAAATTGTCCGCGTACCGCATAGCCACGCGACGGCTGACTACCTGGCTGTTGACGCCCGTAGTTGTTGCTCCAACTCTGCCCTCGGTTTGAAGAAAATCTTCCGCGGTAGTGTATTCCGCGAGCCCCTGGACTTGTTACGGAAATTCCTGTGATTATAAAAATACTTATTGGTCATACCCATTATCTCTTCCGAATTTGATGGTGTACATACCTCTTCGTCTTGGGCTGCCTGGATCGCATCCTTCAATGAGCTGTAGTTCCTGGCAGAAAGGATTGTACTCAACCTGCGATTACGTAAGCCATCGGAAAACTCCATAACTCCTCCTCTACCTCGCTCTTATTTTCCTGACATAAACTCAAGTTTCAAAATTTTCACACGAATCTTTAATTAAGGAAAGACCAGTAGTTTTAATTTTTCCTTTACTGATTTCCTTGTCTAAATTTATTAAATATTCTGTATATCTAGTGTAAATATTATTTAGTGTGCTCAATTTAATTTCTAAAATATGTCCCTGTCGTCGCTTTGGTCCGATTTTTACTAAATACGTTCTAACTTCTATTAATTCTTTACATAAGTTTTATTTTATTTATTTTATTTTATTTTATTTATTTATTTATTCGCATGTACACACAAATAACAATTTTAATAATAAAAAAAAGTAAACAAAACTCATATATATATGCTGCAACATAGCGAAAGGGAGCAGACTCAGCTAATGCCAAGCAGGT
>DWGW01000122.1:0-19204 GCA_018247775.1 Udranomia orcinus
ATTAATTAATTAGAGAAAAATAGGTCTGAAAAATATTTCTTAAGAGGTGCGATTTTTGTGACGCCGAGTGTATATTACTTTTTCTAACTTTGCTCTTTTATTATCTTTTCTAGTTTGTGTATTGAATGTATTTTTTTCTTATTGTGTATAAGTATATGATATTAATGCATGATACTGCACTTTCTTTAATTTTATGGAATTGTCATTATATACAATAAACTTTTGTACTTATTCATTTTTTATTCTGCATTATATATTTTATTCTATTGTTATGATTATCTCCTCGTTATTTTTGATATTTTTTTTAATTTTTTGGTAAAATAAACAATAAAAGGTATACGTTATTTCAAAATAAATAAATGCAGACGTTTTAATTGTGTAGGCCATTGTGCTTAAGGTTTGCTTAGCAAATCACATTTTACTTTGTACGAGCAAGCATTGCCATTTATGTATATTATGTTTTAAATTAATGTTGCTTTTATTTTCCTTATTCAAACCTTCCGTAGAAAATTTTGATTTTCTACTCGTTTCGAATATCAACCATGACAGAACTACTTGTATGGACAATACATTGAAATTATTTTTTTAATACAAGTCCAAATACCAATAAGACGAAATATGTAACGAATACGTACATAGAATTGGTTTGATATTCGAATACGTTAATCGTTTTTTATTCCGTAGAGCGTTCCTTAGCTTACTATCCAGCAATAAGAGAGCGATTTGTGCATGCAGGAGCCGCGGTGCGGCCGTCGGCTGGCGTGGTCACTCTAGCGTTATCCCCATTTGTACCCGCAGCGGCACTCTTGGGCGCCCGGTTTCGAGCTGAATCTAGTTGCCTCCTTCCAGACCCGAATGGCAATCTTGACCCAGAAGCGCCCTCGCCCGCCAACATGGGCAGGCGGCGCTCCAGGGCCGTACTTTACCAGCTTTCAGGACACTATAAACCGGACAAGATGAAAACAAAACTTAAACTCAACAATGTTAGTAAGGTAATTTCAGTAACTTGAAACGAGGACGTAATGACATCGATTACCCAAAAATCAGTGAGACACACGGACACATCGCCTGAAATAGAAGATTCTGATTATACACAATGACCCTTAAACATGAGCACGTTTAGTAATTGGACGGATTTTACGACAGTAGAATAATTCTATGACATAAAGCACATTTAGCACATAATTTCAAAAATTTAGGAATTTTGGCTCAAGTGCGAACAATAACAATTCATTTGTCATTTTAGAACCTCCTTCACTCGTCGGACCCTCCGTTGCCGGAATACAAAACGTCAGCAATAAAAAAGTCAAGATTTATTATCTCACATTATGGCGTTTTTAAAACATTCTGGGACTGGCTCATTCTAATTGCTACATTTTATGTAGCAGTTGTGGTTCCCTACAACGCCAGCTTTGTTGACGAAGGACATCCGAGGATCAGTGTGACGAGTGACGTCGTCGTGGAAGCTCTCTTTATAATTGGTGACTGTAACAGATAATTTTAATAACATAGATATATAATATAGATTCTTGATTCTAGAACAGCAAATGTTCTACATTTTTTTGGATCTAACTACATACTTAGATATTTTACATGATTGAATTATAATGAATTAACTGCAACTTATTTGCGGTCTATTCGTGAATATGAATTTTGGAATTGCTATAGGAAACTTGCTGTTACCTAGCTACCTAAAGATAATACTGATTGCACTATTAATTAGTATGACTTAAGTTTGAAATAGAGATCTTTATCTTTTGCACAAAGATAATGTTAATAATACAATAATATTTTTTTATTTTGTTTTATGTTACAGTTACACATGTATTGTTTCAGATATCGTGCTTAATTTCCGAACAACATTCGTAAGCAAGAAAGGGGAGGTAGTGTCTGACTTCAAGGCAATAGCCCTTAATTACATCCGGTCTTGGTTCGTGGTGGACCTCCTCGCCGCACTTCCGTTTGACCTACTTTATGCGTCCGACGTATACAGCGGAGCAGTGAGTTCCCCAACATGCCCAATATTCATTATTTCCACCACGCCGTTGTTTTAATTACGAAAATTAATACTTATATACAACAAACAATTCAAAAGTTTCAAATTAATTAATTTGCGCAAGCAAAAAGTCACTTAACTCGGAAATTGACAATTTTTCGCTGCAATTTCCAACTCCGGAACGGAAGTTTCACAACTATTAACAAATTTGAAATAGAATGCGGAGTTAAATTGAGTTAAACACGTACCTTTCCTGGCGTTTAAATTATAATAGCTTTATGATTACACTGTTTTAATTGGTGTTACCGGTCGTTTTGATAATTGTAATAATTGCATTAAACTCTATGTGACCATATTGTTTGTGAAACATTCTAGCTAACTGTAATTTTAAATACACAAGCATACAAACCGGGCAGCAAGCAAGCATTATTAACTAGTATTAACATTTAATTCAAAAGACTGGAAAACTAGCGCATGGGCCATCCAGAGAGATCCTCGTGATAGTACGCATAAGTCTTGATCGAGGCCGGCTGAAGCCGGCTTATCTTTCCTCTCTTTGAAAATTCCTTTAAGAAACCATTTCGTTACTCGAACTTAAGCAGACTTAGAAGAAACGGAATAAGTAAACGCTGGGGACCGTATTCAATTTTATTTTTTACACTTAAATCTCTTAGACATACAAAAATACGTTATCCAAAAAGTTGCTTAATTGACACAGTTTAATACAATAACTATAGGGAACAAATTAGAAAATGTAGCCATATTCTTTACTTGACCTTTTAATATCATGGATGCCATGCCGTGTAACGAAAGATAGAAATTCATATTTTTGTAATCATACTAAAGCTTGCAACTTATTATATTGTAATGTATTATATAAACTACGAGTAATATTTGATTACTACTCACAGCGAAAAAAAATGCGATTGAAACATTTTCGTCCAATTTAGAAACGTAGAAAGAATTCGGGGCTCAAGGACACGTTCTGTTGACAGGAATCAACTCACGGGAATGTTCATTTAGTGAAATTGACACGGTTGTTACGGTTGGCGCGATTATTGCAAAAGATGGACCGCTATTCCCAGTACTCGGCCCTCATACTGACCCTCCTGATGCTCTCGTTCAGTCTCGTCGCTCATTGGCTCGCCTGTATCTGGTTTATCATAGCCGAAAAAGAAATTGAACATCACAAGAACGAAAGCTGGGATTTGGGTAAGCAATACAAATATTTGTGTTTTCTTAGGATTCAATCGCTCCTTTGTCTCGGTTGGTTTTTCAAACATCTTGTTGTGAATCAATCAGTTGTATCTAACTGAAGGGTATTTTAACAAGACAAATAGAATATAAGAAACCTTTTCAGTTTTGTACTGATCGTCAATATTGTTTTAATTCAGAAAACCTTATATTTTAGTATTGTCCATCCCCACTTAGTATTTGATAAATATAGCTGATAATGTTTCTATATATATAGCTCCTATATTCGCAACATAATTGTCTTTTGATATGTAAACTAATATCCCCATGTATACACGGGATAATTTTAACAATAAAGCGCATATCTATTTGGGTTTTTGCGTTACAAAAGATAGACTGCTTTAGTTACGAGGTAATTAATCATCGAACATAATTTCGGGGTGTAAACAATTTTTGATGCGGATATATGAATTATTTCATATTCTAGGATGGATTAACAATCTAGCGGAGAGATTGAAGGTGCCTATAGTAAACATATCGCACAGTGAGAGCTACGTCACCGCACTATATTTCACATGCTCGTCTCTTACCAGCGTGGGATTTGGAAATGTATCGGCTAATACTCTACCTGAGAAGATATTTAGCATACTCACGATGCTTGTTGGAGGTAATCACTAATTTCTAACGTTGCCATCACTACGTTTTAATTGACACAGCTTTTTTGTGTGATTATATAATTTATATAGCAATAATTGAGTGAATCCCGCATTCAAGTCGGATCAGCTGTTTCTGAGATAAGCGTAAACAAACGCACAGACAAACAGATAAAAAGTGTAAAAAAAATGTAAAGATTCCATTCTTTAATAAAGACCCCTAAAAATTATTTTCTCTTAGATACCTTAGATATATTATACAATATGTATAGCTTAGTCTCGTTGTAGATCTACCATTAATTGTTCCGATCTTTATATAACGACGAACAAAAAATAGGCCAATTATACATTTCGGAATAATTACTTATAATCCTAATAAAGAGACATCTTAAAATTGTTAAGTACAATAACAAGTAGTAGCAATAGACAATTACAAAAGGGATGTTTTTTTTTGCCAGAATATTTGTAAATGAAAAAGTGCCGTCAATATAAATTAATATAAAACGTTTCCTAAACGAGAATGTGTATAAGAATTTATTTTTTCTCTTGAGGAAAACGGAATATTTATTTTTAATTTCAATTTATTATTGTTACTTATTCAGAATGATAAATATGCTATCGTCAATATTTGCAAATTATAAAATCTAATATACTTGTATTTGTATTTATGTTTAGCATATTTTTAATTTGTTTAATGGTCAAATTGTTTTATATAAATAAAAGTGTAATAATGTATCTACATCAAAGCAATATCCAAAAATATCTATTAATAATTCAGGTAGATATCTACAATTTACTAAAACCGAACTTGTTGCTAAGATAACTTTGGGAGCGATGATAAAAGTTTCAAAAAATATTTATATTTATTTTCAAGAGTTATTGGTATGTGTTGAATGATAATATTACAGTTTCAACTCCACAATATCTGAATATCCAAGTCTAAATATCCATCGTAAAGCGTAAATCAAGCATAAATAATTATCTCGTTAAAATAGGTATGAAACTATTTAAAAAACAAATATTTCTCTCCTCTATTTTCAACATTTCGATGATGATACACACGTGCGGTGTCATAATTGTTTACACAACGGAAAAATCTCTCGTAGCGCTAATGCACGCTGTGGTATTCGGCAACGTCACGGCCATTATACAGAGAATGTACTCCCGCCGGTCCATGTATCAAAGCAAGTGGCGCGATCTCAAAGACTTCCTGACCATCAATCAAGTGCCGAAGGAGCTCAAGCAACGCATGCAGGACTACTTCCAGACGATGTGGTCGTTGAACCACGGCATCGATATCCACGAGGTAATCTTATAGTCAGGATTGTCGACTTTAGAATTATTTTGTCTCGTTCATTTTGGCTTTCAAACATAATATATTAATTATTTAACTAAAATGTGGATTTGGTCGAACTTTTTCTTTCGCCGCCGTCGAAAACGTCAATTACCTTTTGACCAGGTTTATTAGTTATTTTTTTATTTTATTCCCATTATGTCATTATACCAAAATCTCGTAAATTTTTACGAGGCTAATAGTCTCAAATCTCGTATTCCTAAAAGAAATCTCGTGAAGTTGGTAACTTTGTTAACAATTGTGATTATAATAAGTCGACTCTTTGTTTTATTTTCTATCCACCGCAATTTCTACCCACTGGCGCGTACAAAACCCGCGCCTAGCAATAGCACGTAAAATATAGGAAATATAAAATATATTTCACGAATATATTTCCATACATTTTTCAACTCTATTGTTCTAGAAAGTTTCAATAACAACGAAGTTTTATTGAAATTCTACATACATCTTGAAACTTGTGTATTACTTAAAAAGTGGATTCTATTCATGCGTCGACCTCAGCAACAGAAGTATAGTTGTTTGAAACTACACAATGTAAGAGAAAATGGAAAAGAAAAATATACAAACTGAATCAAATGGGTTGGAAACAAAACGATCAAATTAATCCACTTCGTCAGCTTTTGCTTTGCCGACATTTTTATTTAAGAAAAGATAATCTCTTACGGCCCTTAACTAATTTCATTTTGAGACTCGACGCTGGTTAAATACGTAAAACAAAATTCATTTAAAAAGGAACGTCTAATTCAATGAAGCACAATTTAAAAACGCCTTACTCTCAAAATTGTTTTCCTAATGATCTGTTTACAATACCAATTACACTAAAATATGGTTTCAATTAGATTAATACAGTTTCCCAATTTATGCAACGTGTTGACAAAATCAATCCATTAGTCTCGCGGTTTGTGTATACAATGGCAATCCGGAAACATTGATGTCACCCACGTGTTATATTTATTATCGCCGGGAAAATCGCGGCGTAGATACACATCGGTCCCAATCCAAACAATAACAATAATTTTGAACGTTCCCAAGAAAATGTTTACAAAGAAAAAATGAGAAAATATTTTTAATAACGCAGAATCTTACTTAGTGGTAAATCGTTTTAGACGCTAAAGGAATTCCCGGAGGAGTTGAGAGGTGATGTTTCGCTACATTTGCACCGAGAAATATTATCGCTGCCGATATTCGAAGCAGCATCACAGGGGTGTTTGAAGCTGCTATCTCTGCATATTCGCAATAATTTTTGTGCTCCGGGCGAGTATCTCGTCCACAAAGGGGACGCGTTGACGTACATCTACTACATTTGCAACGGATCCATGGAAGTAATGCAAAATGATATGGTAGTCGCAATTTTAGGTGAGTGAAATAGAATTCAGTAATGAATGGTTCAAACAATATTTGAACGTGAATAATGTTTTTTATTATGATATTAAGATTCAATAGTTAAAAGAAATAATCAAGCCTGTTTTACTTTACTGAACCTTTCATTTTCGTGGCCACTTTGAGATTTTTTCTAGTTGAGATAAAATAAAATAACATTATTTTTAAAATTCATAAAACTCATAAAGATTGAGAAAAATGTAGTACGTATATTTTACTGTTATATAATAATAGATATCACAATAATTTTACTACAATATAATAACACCATCTACCACGATTACTATAATTGTACTAAACTATAAAAGCAGTTTGGTGTTACATTGTAATAAGAGGCATGTGCGTAAGTAACAATAGAATTAAGAAAACCATTTTTTTAGGAAAAGGCGATCTCGTTGGCTGCGACATGAATACCCACTTACAGGCCCACAATGGTATAGGGCCTTCGCAAAGCAATAATCCTGATGTAGTGGTGAAGTCGAGCAGCGACGTAAAGGTATTTATGACATTATTAATATCAATAAGGGGTCATCCATAATTACACGTATAACTACACATTAAGGGAGGAGTAGGGGGAGGGAGGGAGTCAACAAGGTGTGACATTGTGCGACAAGGGGTGGGACGGGTTCAAATCATCGTGACGTCACATTCCAAAACTCTTGTTGTTTTTATACGTTTTTTATTTTATTACGTACAATTTTCTAGAAAAATAAAAAATAAAGTTTTTACTGAAAATACTAAATATTCTTTAACGAAATATTGTGTTATTGTAAAAATATGTAACGTCACACTAGAGAGGAGGGGGTTCAAAATTGTTACCAGCTGTGATAAGGACTGGGGAGAGAATTTATGAATGGACCCTAAACATCATTTACTTGAAGTCATAAACATATTTTCATGTGTACAGATGTTAAGGATTGATTGTCATTCGATCGCTTTTGAAGACGCACGAGTTTAAATTAGAAAAAAATAGTGTACCGTTGTGTTCTCCGCTTTGTTGATACCTTTGTCTAGACATACACATTTAACACAATGATAAATATTTATCTTTCTATTTATCTGTGTAAATTATATGAATATCATGTTTATGTCAATTATAATTAAACTTTCACAGTGTGAGTACTCTTATGTATTTTACAACCAACTACACACAAAAAGGTAGCTAAAATAATTTGTACCGTAGACACATACTTTATCCACCCAATACGTTCCTCACAACGGTATCCCTCCTGAATGACTACCTCCCGCTTTTTGACTCGACTCCGAAAATTCCCTTTTAGTCGCCTCTTACGGCAAGCAGGATTACGTAGTGCTATTCTTTCGGTCCCGCTTCTAGAGACCGACGTAGAAACATACTTAACCAATTACTCTTCCAGGCTTTAACGTACTGCGACCTGAAATGTATCCACATGTCTGGACTAGCCGAAGTTCTGCGCTTATATCCGGAATATCAACAACAGTTCATCCACGATATCCAACATGATCTCACATACAATCTTCGAGAAGGGTACGAAGCCGAACAGGAATCGGACGGGAACGGCCACCCATCGCTGACGCTGCCTTCGATATCTGAAGATGATGAGAATGCCGCTGAGGAAAATCCACTAACGCCCAAAAAGATCATTACGGGCAGTACCAATAGTCCTCGTCACGCCAAGTTCAGGTTTGAATAAAAATTAAGATTGAATGATATTTATTTAATCACTTATCATTTAGTTTGTCGTAAAAGAGATTACACTTTTAACAACGTTAGGCGACGACTAAATGTAATGTTTAAATTTACGAACACTTGCTTCTGCTTTAGTAGATCTTTTTCTGATCTAAAAAAATCTAAGTAAGTAAGTAAAACTAGCTAGTAATGTACGATAATCCGTAAATTTGTGTCAGAAAACTATTAAATACTTACACTTAAGATTTTGTGATAAAGACAAACGCGAGACATAGATGCAAGATATCATACAAACATTAACCTGAATTGATTAGTCCCTTTGCACGAAACATATTTGAAAAAGTAATTTTACCTTTCCCTCTTCATCAAATCTCCGTACATACAACTACACAAGAGCGCCACGTCATAGTACGTGTGAGAAACGGGAGAACTCGGTAATTCAATAAATCAAGTTCAAAAGATTTCCTGCTCGTGACGTAGCCCAAATCCAATAACTGTCTGTTTTTATTCCAGATCGGACATGCAGCCACGTCTCTCCCACAGGGAACTACGTGAGAGGATAGAGCGGCAGCGGTCCGTCGCTACGCCCAAAATTACGAGGGCCGATTCGTTAGAGGGACTAAATTTAGAAATGCATAACACGCGGTCGTCTGTAGACAGACTGGACACGCAAGTGTCCACGCTGCACCACGATGTTGCCGCGCTTAGTATGGTGGTATATGTTCATGTTGGAATGTGGATTATAATAAATCTTTGGAGAGTTAATATATATAAGCAATATTTGAAATTAGTAACATTATAATAGAATATCACAAGTAATGGCAATGAGTTTGCGCTATTTATATATTTTATATATTTGCGCTTACCACCTCTGTCCATGTGGAATAATTATAGGATGGATGGAAGGATGTATATATATGGGAAAAGATTGGATAATTTACTTGACATTATCTTGACCCTATTACGGGCATAATAATAGTAATACTAAAAATAAAGTAAATTTATATAACAGTAATATTTTTGTAACAAGGACGTTATAATAACTTACTAAATAATATTATATTAAACAAAATACGCGCGTATGAATCCACAAATGCGAGCATAATCATATGATGAATATTATAATTATGGGTGGAATAGCATAGTGTTGTCAACAGCGTAAATCTCGCAATATATCGTACTAAACGTACCTACTGTATTTGAAATTGATTTATCGTGGCGCATAACATCCGTTTACGAGCTATATTAATATTCCTACACTCCAAAATATAATTGAACGTGAGTACGTAGCGCGTTTAGCGAAATATTGCACGTCACTCAATGCATTTTGCACCGGTCAGGTTCGGAACGCTATTCAAGCGCTGCAGGAAATGACGGGGCCCGGATGGCATGCGGCTCATTCAAATCCGAATCTGCAGTGGAACACGCCCCCGAACCAGCTAGCTCGTAGCTGCAGCCACCCACCGGATGTATTTTGCTGGGATCAGGTAACACAATAACACACCGGTATATTCTGTCTAGTTAGCCCGACGTACCAGAGTTCGTCGGAAATCTCTTTCATTTTGGAAACGTTAACTTCAAAACTACTCAATAGAATTGGTTGTTGTATATGCTACTACAAACATATTCGCAACTGAGGCAAGGACACTATAAAAATTCAAAAACAATATTTTTATTACCACTTACAAATGGTCTTCTATTTTAATAAGCCACTTTGGATGAACAGGATAATAGTTAAATACTAAAATGACTAAAATCATAAACATAAATATAAGAGTAGAATAAGAATAATCGATTATTAACAGTCTTGATCAATTTTGTTAAGTAATTATAATAATTTATGAAATGTTGTTTTATACCCAAACTGAAATTAGTTCTTTTCTGCAGCAAGAGAGACCAATCACGCCGGAGCGACCTAAAGTACATAACAGTACGCAAACGGAACCTTTCCTACAATTCGTCACGCAATACATAATGGAACATCCAGCTACAGTCATGCTTCTCTTAGGCATCGAACCCATGGCTAACTTGGCGCCTGTGATGCAACCCACAGTTGAATACTTCGAGCCTTGTAGGCGGCCAAGCACACTGGAACAGATAATAGAATCAGAAAACGGAAGTCAGACGCCATCCAGCACAACTAGCGAGAAAGTAGAAACCATCAAAAGCCCCACTGGCAGTGACAAAGAAGTAGAGCATCCCGAAGAGAAAAGACTGTTAGACAAAGACGTTAAGAGTACGAATCTGAAAAGAAACAGGTACTCCGCCAGTGATCTGTGCGATGGGTCTGAACGACTGCTGTCAAGAACTTCTCACCACAGCTCCTATAGTCTTAAATACAATATTAACGGTTAAGTTCGTCAATAATTCCAATCTGCTCATGGCGATTATCGCGCGCCAGTATTTTTCACAAAACCAAACGACAATAGAGAAACTTAGGTAAATACGGCTACTCTGCAAACGCGCGGTTGCTACTGTTGTTTGTTTTAATTCGTGAGTTATGAGTTTATTTGCATAGGTTTAATTACTTTGTTTTACGCCTAGTATTTGAAATATTATTGTCAACGAAATTAAACTTTATTATAACTTGTCTAACACACGTGATTGGTTTCTTGTACATATCAAAATAAATGTATCAACAGTTTGTAAGATTAATTATGTAGCTCTTAATAGATTGTCTAGTCATTGTTTAGAATAAGAGAGATAAAAAGTACGATTATTTATAAATATAAGAACATAAGTATTACGGTTTTACTACAATATACATATTTGTTGTCTACCTATTAGTATTTCAATATATTCTTTGTCTTCGATACTTTTAGATAAAAATTATTGTGCCAACTTTTCAGACTTTATAAATTCAAAACCTTGTCGTTCACGTGAACAACTTTTTATCACCCATCAAAGTTTATAAGAAGATCAGGATCTTATCCGAAAACATATCTATTTTAGGTGAACAGCAGTTAAATACTTTCATGTTTTTGACATTTATTTAGGTACACAGTCTTACCTAATAGACGTACCTAATAATAACAATAAAAATGAAAAATCTTTACAATAACTCTTTTTAATTTTTTAATTTGCTTGAGCAGGCACGTAAGTATTTTTTGTTAAATTGTGTTTTTTATTTAGAATGTATACTTTTTTTCGAAACTATTGAAACGAAAAACGTAGTCTTTTTACGTTATTTCTTGTAGTAAGTAATCGAATTACTTTAATTACATTCCCTTACACGACTAAAAAGAGAAAGATGTGCCAAGAAAATGTAGAAAGCAACAAATATTTGTTTCATTTTATTTATGTCAACGATACTTCAACTACCAGAATGTAATTATTTCAAAACATTCCGTACCTTGCATAGCTCTTTTTCCTTATTGTATTTATTATAAAGAGAAATTTGTATTTTCTAATACACAATCTTTGATTCGTTTATTCAAATTGAAAAAGTCCAATTAATTTATATTAAATATTTAATACCTACACATATTAAGCAATATTAATAAAATATTTTTGTAAATAAATTTCGACGCATTCTAAATGCAATTTTACGGTAGTGTTTATCGATGTACGAATACGTGTATGAAGTTGTTAAGTAAAAATCGATCAGCCGAGTAGTTTTTCCGAAGCACATTACCTTATTTAGAAACGATTGGTTTGAGATAACAGACAGTAACGAGTCGGTCCTAACGACTGGAAAACGGAAAAAGGGTAATAAGACGTGAGTGGAAGTAGTAGCAAACGGTATGCAATTCTGTCTCAAATGAGACTGAACGATCGTTGTTTCCGGGGACTTTGTTCAGCTCATTCGGAAAATGCACGCTATTTCGAAATTGACATACTTGAGTACCTAATGTCATGGTCTATGGACGCCCTTTGTGAAAACTGTTAAAACATTCTATTCTGTCGTAATCGAAGGCTACGTCACTGGGCTGCCGGGTAACCTGTGACACGGAATTGTTTTGAAGTGTCTATTTGTATCTTAAAAAACCCAGTTCAGATTTTCTCTCTTAAAAAATCCTGATTCTCCATTCGTTCCATCTTATGTTGTGATGGAATTGGTAGTCCTAATGGCGTAGTGGACTTTTCACTTTACCGAAATGAACCATGATGGAATGAACATACAGTACGATCGTTGGCTAATGGCCCGTTACAACTCTACATAGCTGCACAAATATATTATGGAAAAGCAAACAGCAATATAGAATGCGCAGCAATCGTAGCTAGGATTGTATCAAATTATGCGCGAAAGTCTATGTTCAGACCATCACAGCGACCGTACTGTACATGTGTTGATATATTATCTTTGACATGACCATGGCTAAGGTTATGTGAATGTGGAACTCTCGTAGAATGAGAGTCTTTGATAATAATTCTTAAAAAAACGGAAACGCTTATTAGAGTAATTGATTAATAAACGTGGTGTACGTATATAATATCCATGAATGTGATATGAGGATGGAGCGTGACACGCGCAGTGCCTAAATTCTCATTTATTTACTTGGTAATATTTGATTTATATTAATCTTAAATTTCAATTGAGGCGCATTTTACATGTGTACCTACTAAACATATTTTTTGTACATAGACAATGTTATCTTTCTCTTGTAGTACAAAATATTAGTTATGTAAATTTAAATAAAGACAGATCGATGTTGCGATACTTGTTTCATTTCCTAACAAAGTACCTATCCAAAATAAATTCCACCGACCTTTACTAATAAAAATGAAAAAATAGCTATATATCGACTAAACAAAATAATAAATAGACCTTAAGTGTTTTCGAAGCATCGTATTCATTCATGTTCTTGTAAAAGAAATTTATTTAACAAATAATGGCTTACAGGAAATCTCATCCGCAAACGCCCCTCGAGATATATGTACATATGTACTCGTGCCTATGTCGTGTAAAACTTGTTAAGATTAAGGGTGAGTAGAGTATGCCACGCTAACCCAGTTTATTTGTAACAGTGCTATGCCAGAAAATTATCTTGTCGATAATGGCTAATCCAATTGTTACCCAATGGTGAACATTTACTAGTACTTTCACATTCTTCAAGTCCCACCCTTTGATTGCGACATCGCTTGAGGTTTACTCCTAACAAACACTACAACGAATCTATTTGTACTTCACTACGCGACCACTAGGCCACGACCCAAACATGTTTAACATTAGCTACATATAATAATATTAATAGCTATTGTTATAGACCTTTCATCAGGTTAAAGGTTAAAGGATTTTATTTGTAATTTGACGTTAAACAGTTGATAACTAATTTATCAAATATCAAATCTTTTGAAAAATACCCTGAGACTTATTACTTGATCTTGACTTCTTGATTAGAGATTATCTACTTACTCAACCCTTTTCACAGTCAAACGAATCATTCCACATCTACCTGATATTTATATTTACATCTACATCATCATCAGCGCACATTGGTCCATTGCTGGACATAGGCCCCTCCCAAAGCACACCAGAGAGCCCGGTTTTCGGCTCTCCTCATCCAGTTTCCCGCCACCTTGCGCATATCGACGCGCCATCTAGCAGGATATTCATATCATTCCTTAATTAATTCCTCTTATCTAAACACGATTTGCATATCTAGTTTCGGATATAACCTAGTCAATTAAATCCAGATTGAATTTCTCCAGTTCAATAGGAGCCACAAACAACAGCGTTTGATTTCAGTAATTTAACACATTATCATTGTATTGGGCAATAACTCAGCTGAGAACCGCTGGTACCAACTGACACATTTCTGTGACGTTAACTAACGTCTGTTCATCATCATACCCAGTTTATTTAAATCTCTGATCTGCATTATACGATGGTACGTTGGTCTATGGACAATGTTGATAGACGTATTATATTGTAGAGTATGATATTGTAGAGAGCATGTACAATATTAAATAAATTTCTTTCTGCCTAAGTTTAATCGGAACAAAATGTATTATAACTATCTGTCTCATGTTAAGTTTCGGTTAAACACCAGTCTTCTGTTTTATTGCTGTTATCCACTAAATTGAAATGAAAATGATTTAAGATATATCTGCATACCATCTACATGATAAAATAAATAATAAAATATTAGAGACATATAAATAATATCTAAAAACACGTGCGAGATATTGAATGCGCTTCCTTCCGATGTGATATGAGAATGGGTTTCTCTTTCAATCGGCAATTCAATTAAAATTTCTAGTGTTTCGAATGTTTACAAGCGATAAAAACTACTTAATACCTACTACTACTATTTAATAGATCACATCTATTAAAATGTTGTTATCTCAGTGTCGTAATAAATATTAATAACAGGCGTTTACGAAGACATTATTCGTACAAATCATTTACGTTTAAAGTATGCAGTATTAATTATTTGTGTTATTGATTCCAAGTATACGAGTGTCCCTAGTCTCTAAACTTCACGATCCTTTGTAATCATATCATTGATCAGAATTGGTCGGTATTAACAAAAATGTTATTATGTTAAAAACTATTTTTATTACTTTTGAACGATTTAGTAAAGCAATACAAAGGAAAGTATTATCATCTTAAATGTTTCTTCGTTTCGTTTTTTTCCTATCTGCTATTCCATATATGCAGTATAAAGGTTTATATAATTGTTAGATTCTTAAATTTAGATAAAGACAGATCGATGTTGCGATACTTGTTTCATTTCCTAACAAGGTACCTATCCAAAATAAATTCCTCCTACCTTTACTTACAAAAATGAAAAAAATAGCTATATATCGACTGAACAAAATAATAAATAGACCTTAAGTGTTTCTTCATTTCGTTTTTTTCCTATCTGCTATTCCATATATGCAGTATAATGGTTTATATAATTGTTAGATTATTTTTATATCAAAATCAGTACAATGGATATTTTTATTCTAGGTAAAGAATTCTATAACCTAAAGTCCATATAATAAGATTTTAATTTAGCGAAACAGAATAAAGAAAAGAAGCAATTTGAATGAAAATAGCTTCGGCGTGAACGCCAGCTGTGTTGCCATATTGTTTTGATGTTAGCCGCGAAACTGGAATACAATAATTCTCCCTTCTTTATTTGCAATACGAGCTTTGATTTATTCGATAGAAACAGAACTGTTTGTAGCTCTCTACCATCTGATTTTATTAAATCTACTGAAGCGTAAAGAATAACAATACACTTTTGTCGTATTATATGCCAGAATAGACCCGTTCTATAACATTTATATGGACATAGTTCGATATTATTTTCGCTTATTGAAATTTTCCTAAGAATATCTTCAATAAATGCGCCTACTTAGTTTTCGACAGCATTCAGCGAACTATATTTTAACGGACTAACATAACTTCGAACAGATCAGAGACGTTGTTTGAGCTTTTTGTGAAATCGAACAGTAGTAGTACATAACGAGCCTACCCAATGGTAAGTTGTCCCCGTCGCCAAAGGACAGGGTCCTTAGGTGTAGCTCACGCGCTTCAATTCAGAAATTTATCAATTGGACCTATTTATGCAAACAGGAAATAGAAAAATGGCTTTTTTTTCAAAAATGTCGTTGTGTGACTTGGTTCTGTTTTGCATACGTAGGTCCAATTAATCTTAGACAAATCAAAAGTAGTACTAATCTCGAACTAACTAACTAACTAAAAGTATTAATCTCGAAAAATTTTGTGACGTAGGAATCTAGATACGACCATTATGAATTCTACCACCTTAGTATAGAGCGTATAAATAACAAATAAGGACTTAATTAACGTTAAGATAACAATCAGCATTGCCATTCATTACATCATAACAATTAAATTGAAGACAGCTTTTCAAGTTGCTAAACAAACGAAAACTTAATTGCTGCTACGAATAGAAATGTACACGCAGACCATAACGTTCGTTTGAATTTGTCGTAATAACAATGCAGTACAAAACAAGGTAGTTGTGAGCTAACAATGTAATTTAGAAACATTCAACTATAAATAGCTCACTGTTATAATTTGCGTAATTTTAACAAGCTATTCACCTGCGGAACGGCCCGGCATTATTACTTAATTGGTTTATAAAGTTTACTGACGGCTTTTAGAAATGATAATGGACCGTGCGCCAAGCTTTCCATTAAATCGAAGCTCACATAAGCCACATTTAATGTACAATGATTCGTTATTTTTTACAACCCGGTTATAGTATAATAAGACTTATGACAGCTAATCACAAGAAAAAGAGCACAAAAATGAAAAGGATTCAATTATAGTTTTCCATTTCAGAGTTTGTACTCTGTAGCTACTTAAGGACCCACTACTTGTTTCTGCAGTTGAAAATTGCGATTATTTTTATTATTATTTAGAATTTCGATTTCACTCTCGCTTCAAGTATAATAACTTGGTTTTTTATAGATATTGGAAATAAATATACACACTTAAAAATCTAAATGGTCTAGAATTTGAACCCGCTATCTCTTCTTATTATATTACCCTCCGACAATAGAAAGCCAAAATATAGCTATTTCTTCTTGAGAGCTATTTATATAATAAACTTGAATATAGTATATTCACGCGGGGTCGAAACCATTTCCTTAATTACGGCTGAACTGCCGATTTGGTGAGCAATTAGAGCAACCAAACAATGGGACCACTTCCCTCGTAAAGTTTTATTTCATAGTTAAAATTGCTCCTGCTAATCGTATATATTTAAATAATTCACGGTGTAACTAAAGTAACAGCTAAGCAGCGAGAGATGTTTAACAAAAATCTTAACTAAATTAAAAAACAACAAAATACATAGATAGATAACCTAAGAACGTTGTATATAGTAAATTATTAGATACTAGCTTACCCGGCTCACTTCATATCATCTCAATCATTTCCCCATCCCTATCTTTAAATTGATACTATTTTTTTAATTTATGAACCGAATTTTTACTATGAATTTTTATGCACCAAGAAGCTTATTCTTATTCTTATTCTTACACCGCTACTTCTCCGAAGTCGAACCGTAATAGGTTTTACCACTCCTTCTTTTCTGTGTTTCACAGCGACCGGCTGACATTATTCTATTTGTTCCTCTCATTCTCACTATAACGCCATTCTAACTACAAAGATGTGGCACGTGTTAAAATCACTTCCAAATTGAGTAAGTTTTGTAATGTGTACGAACATCTGCTTATGACAGGTACATGCTAAAGTTTAGGTTTGAAGTTCTAACCTTGAAATGTAATCCTAGACTTAACGGGTAGCATCATATTTCCAAGCTACGGATATGTGTATGTCCTGGGTCTCTGATATAATTGTGTAAAGGTCCCTTTTATTCCTCTCCTTCATCGGATCCATTAATTATTTTATTAATAAATTCACAAACCCGTACCTAACAGTCGGTAATTTCGTTTTGTTTGTAAAATTATTTTTTTCTAAACTTTATAAAAAAAATAAGAGTAAAATATTAAATATATAGACAAAAACAGTTATTAGATACTTGTTATTATCTGTCGCCTCCTTTTTTGTAATACTCTCTTATAATTATTCCAATTGTAGTAGTAGGTTATGTTATTATAGCTTTCTGGTAGCCTGTCAACATTTAAACTTACCGAATTTATTAATTGGTTATAGAACTTTTTTACGAATTTCAAATCCGTGCCAGCCACCACGCTTTGTCTTTTGATATGAAGCCTGGTTTGTGATAAAAATAGGCAATCGGGTCACAGAGCATTTGGCGAACAATCCACCGTGATGCTTGCGAATTCCTTTCAACACCTGCCGAACAAAGAATGCATTCCTTTTAGGTGGTAAAATTTTTTACGGTTTGACGCTAAGAGACAACATCTCCACGTCTATTTCTGCCTTATAACAGCATTGTTCTTAACGCTATGTTCTGTTTTAAAGGTGTGGTAAGGGAAATATACCTAACCGTTCCAACTTAGTCCGCACGAAATTATAAAAACGCATTTATCTAAGAAAAAACATCGATCCTATCGGGTGGAATACACGCTTATTCGCTACCTCAAAATTATAAAAATCGGATAAGCTACACAGTGAAACCGCATTATTCTATCCTACTTATTATTATTATTAGAATTAGAGTAGGTCCCAACGCAAATGTTAATACATAATACATAAGGCATTGAATGTACATAGAAAAATTCATTTAATTAGTATGAAAAATGAACTATATACCACAATGATACTACGACCTCAACTCCATTACTTAATAGCCTTAAGAATGGAGTAAGTTGTGTATAAGTACAATTTTTGTGAAAGCCTCCAGAGTAAAGTGAAATAAAACTAAAATGAGGGTAACAAACAATCGCCCAGCTCGCTAGCCGCCCTGCCGGTCCGAATTCAATACCATCTAGCATTACTGAGCCGTACTTAACATAAAATCAATAGCAATACAAAGCCGTTCCGTTAATTAACAAATGTACTGAGGTACAATGCACGTACTTATGTACATTATACTCACATAGATCAACACCTCATTAGAAAAACCAACTATGACTTCACAATAGGCTTTGTTGATTTCTAATAGCGATAGATCCCTGACGATCGAGACGTTTATGAATACTTGAACGAAATACCAATAGTATGAAAAAGCAAGCATATCGTTTAATATTTTTATAACAAATTTTTGTGTAGTTAATAATTACACATTTTTTGATATTATCTACTAATTTTCTCAACACTTAACATCGTGTTTGCGCTCTTAAAAGATTTTTATGACCTTATAACTTTTTTCATAGAGCTCGCACTGGTTTATAAAAACATAATAGAAGACGTGTGTAAGAGCTTAGATATAGTTGTAAACTTAACAAGTAAGTTCACTATATTACTCTCACAACTAAGATGCTGCCAGCATATTGCCTATAAAAATACTTAGATACACCGGCTCCCGACTCATAAGTCTCATAACACAGTGAATCAAAACATTAAAGAGAAAAGTTCGAGATTAAATTCTTGAGTTTTTTTGCCGCTTCTCGATTCCGGGAAC
>DWGW01000123.1:0-19131 GCA_018247775.1 Udranomia orcinus
TTTTTTTCTGATCATACCTCTGCGATCCAGCGCTCCAAGCGTAGCCCGCGATAAGAAAGCTATGCTTCCAAAAAGCATGGTATCAATAAATTTCAATTCAACCGATCGTTTCTCCGGTCGTTACACTCGAAGCCTCAACATAAGACCTCGCCTAAGGTTATAGCCACTTGCTGTAATCCGACCCGGTCAATAAGCAAGCTCGGTAAATTAGCTTATCCGGATACCTTGCAGGTTTTTCTGCCAGCTATTGTAAACCTTATTTGTAATACAATAAAGTCGAGATTGTTGTGCACGGAGCCGTTAATACGCTGTGTATTAACACGTTCTTATATTATTATGCTTATTAGTTCACACCTAATGTTCACACGAGCAACAAAATACACCTGAATACCTTCACCTACATTACTAAAAGCTACACAGTATTTTTACCCATAACTGACTTCTATTTGTGCTTCCGATGACTACTATAGTCTACTATTCTATATCTCTCGTCTATAAGTTAAGGTTTCGATTCATCTTTTAGTTACTTTTGTTATCTTTTTTGTACATACATTTATGAATCAATCATATCAGTCTTATAAATATTTTTTACAGTAACTCAGTGTCAGAAACTTTCCATACATATCGAAACTAATGAAAAATAGATAGAACTGTTCAAAAACACGGCAACACAGGCCATCAAACTCGGAGCTTTCCTATTCATGCATAAGTCCGTTGTGCGACAACACTGCTCCGCGGGCGCCGGCTGTGTAAAATGTAGATCGCAAAATTCATACACGGCGTAACGCCTCTCTGAATGGAATATGTACGGATGCCCTCAATATCCATCCAATCCCGCAATCCCGTCTATCCCGGCCGCCGCGTTGACAAATCCCGCGTGTAATCTTTCGAGAATTATTAAAAAGGCCCATTCATGGCTGCAGGCACAAATGGAGGCGAAAAATGTAGGAAATGCGCGGGAGGACGAAATTCATTTACTCGGCGGAAATTTATTAAATATGGACGCTGTAATAATATGCTGATAATGGATTGCGAGAAAAGACCCCAGGAGGCAAAATGATTCATATTGAAATACAAAAATATAATTTGGAGATCCAAGTTGGTTTCGTTTTATAAACAAATTTAATTTTATAAATAGTACACACACCTGACGTTAAACGACCACCGTATACACTTGTGAGAGACTTCAATTTAATTAGGTTTTCTTATTTTCCACTTGGCTTATTCAACTATTTGTTTTACGGATTACTACGGATTGTTATTAGGTATCACAGTTGTTCATTAAAGTCATTTTATTTCCAAACAAAAGAAATACGTAGTTTAAAAATAAATACTTTGTTGACGTCTAAAACGTTTTCATTACAAATTGTACAAACATTTATGTTTATAAATATAAGAACCATTTTCTGTATGTTGTAGGTATAGGTATATATAGAATCCTGAATATCAAAGAATAATTTTGGCCTTCTTTACATACATGCCAACATGATTATTACAGCAATATACTATATCTATTATGTGATATGTACGATGCATATTACGGTAATGTAAGTGTGTCATCCAATATGATTCAACATTTCAGCGAGCTGATTCCGCACACACTTGCGGAGCCTCCGCATTCGTTATGAAATTTGGACGACGTAAATTATTCGAAATTAAAAAGAGCGAATATCGAGAGGCTGTAAATTGCGCTCGGCCGGCGTATAAATTAGGGCTTTAGCGGATATTGAGGCGTCGCGCGACTTCCGCCCCGAAAGCCTGCCGCTTCCGGCAAGATGGCGGCGCGAGCGCTCCCGAATCCACCGGGATTTGTTACGGGATGTTGCTTCGCTTCCAGCTATTCATTATTATTGCAGATATCCAAATATATTTGTTTTCAACTTTATGTTTATGCGTGACGCAACATTAAGTAGGTATTTGTTATTTGTGAACAGTGGTTTACAAGGCCTTTTGGAACAAATTAAAAGGATATCATGCGCGACAGTTCAGAGTTACGTGGGTAGAAAAGACAGGAAGTACAAACGGATTTAAAATGTATTACTACTACCTACTACATAAACACCTACTGGACTTCATACAATAATAATGTCTTTGGCTTCATATTTTATAATATGTTATTCCATTTTACGCATCTTAGTAAAGAGCTACGACACTCCGTTCATAAGTGAATTGTAAAGTGAAAGTGTAATTTTCGTCGTTAATTTCACTCATGAAGAATTTAATGTAAATTATAATGTTTCGGATTGATTTTATGTGACCTCTTTTGAGTTAATTTAAGAGCATTTTTGAACCTCATTAGAACATTATTTTAACAAAATCAGATGTCGGGCAAATCTTGCCCAGAACATTTAACCGGCCAATATTTTTTAAGCTGGTCGCCAATCCCAGCGACAATTTATCACTGTGTCTTTAGTTCGGTAATCGTAGTTTACGAATACGATGTTTAGCTAAAACGTGTGATGTAGCGTTTTATCTTAAGTGATTTAATCTGAACTAGACATCTAAAGTAGACAATGTCCGATTACTATTAGATTAGGTACCATCCAAAATTGGTATATGTACAAAGTATTAAATACCAGAATATAACTTTAATAACTCGATAATCATTAAATTAAAAAAAAAAATAGTAGTGTCATTCTTAGCACGGTTACCATGCGATCTGGACCATTTATCTAATTAAAGACTAATGAGCCCTAGCACGATACATCTGCTGCACATTTCTAAGGAGTTGAACATACCACTAAAGTTAGCCTTGTATCAAATTGGAAATGAGCTAGCTAATGACCACTAAAAGCCTAAATATTTAAATGAAAAGCAAAACAGATAAAACTTCTAGCAAAAGGCAAGTTCTTATGGGAAACTGCAAGTTCAGAAGTTACAGCGGATCGCCCGAGCCTGCGCGCGGCCTAAGCCGGCGGAAGCCGAGAAGACGAGTGTTTGCTCTGCATATCTGGGAATCTTTGCTCTATCCCTCTGAGGCGCTGCTCGTTCTCCCGTTAAATTTGTTTACGCAATTTTCGCGCTTCCGTCAACACGGCACGGTCCATTTCGGCTTGTTAAGCTCGTTTAGCCTTTCGCCTGGCTTCTCCTGCGTCTCGCCTTGATTTTACTTCCGATTGGAACGTAAAAAGGTTAAGAATTTCTTACTGCAAATTTTATTGCGCGCCCATATACAATTTATTCTCTAATTTACTTCTCGGTCCTTAAAGTCAAAGAGAGTTTACAAAATTGGTGAGAAGGGGTTTTGTCAATATTTATTTTTATCTGGTATACATTATGTAAAATGGTTGCTTTTTGTTGCTCAGTACAACTTTTGTTCGACTCGGTAGAATCCTGCACTACGGACCCACGGTGTAGCCATTCTTCTATTAAGTTATCTGTTGACATTTCACCATCAAGAAAGACGTAGCGCAAAGGAGCACGTGTTTTAATTACATAATTAAGCGTATATGAGGCTACGGAAAATTAAACCGAACTTTTGTACCATAAGCTTCTCCGCTAAAACAATGTTGCAATAAATATACAAGTATCTCAAGAATTTCCTCTCAAACCTTAATCCAGTTACAGTAATTCGATCTGTCCCTTACAAACACTCGGAGATCCAATGTGTGGCCATTAAACTGAACCAGCCCTCGCAGCTAATCCTATAACATCTCAAAATCTTTAACACTCGCCAATGGAAATTGAACCTTAGAGTGTTTCCACTAAGGACTTATTCACAATTGTGGCAAACATTTTGTAAAATAGTTTCCGTTAACTCGAAACTACACAATATATTCTGCTGTGTTGCATTAAAATGTCCAAATTAAATCTATTTTCAACTTTTCTTAACGAATACCTATCCTTAACCGTACAGAGGTTTTAAAAAGCCAATATACAGGTAACTTTATAATTTCATCAAACAATGTAATTAGTAAATAACTTATATAAAAATATATTATATCCATGCTAATACACCTACACAAGCAGCAATTAATGTACTACTGTGGATATGATTTAACATCTACTAAAACTTGGCTGTAGCCTTTTTCAGTCAAATACATGAGATGATGAAAAATTATGTTAACACTATTTATTTAGTGGGTCAACACTCCAAATAAAATTACATCAAAAAAATTTAAAAATGTCTTGTTCTATTCTGTTCTTTGATTCCTTCTAACAACAAATCTTCTACATCAATTTATTTCTCACAGTTTCATTCCTAAAACGTTAGAATATCGTAAACATCTATTCATGTGTTATCCGTCATAGAACATGTCATGTATATAGCATCCCTGTATTACCCGGATAACCGTCTACACACGATGAAAGGCGATTGAATACCCTCTGAGCAGAGCTGGTATACAAAAGTATTATACAGATTAAATATGAATGATTAGTGTATAGTACCCAGTTCCGGCGGCCTCACTTACGCGTTTATGCGTTATGAAAGTATTAAGGGGGTTCGGTGTTTTAATATTTTAAAATTGTCAGCATCGGGCAAGCAGCCAACCTAATACTGAATTGATCAATGCCGCTGGGTGATAATTGTGATCCAGACATCCTAAATGAAGTCATTCGTCATACGTGCAATCGTTTTATAAAAATCCTTCTGTGTGAAATCTATCTGTAAATACTTACTACTTGGGATCAAGTGAGCATCATGTTCAAGTCACTTTCATTTCACGGAAGAGATATACCTGATTTAAAAGTTCGTAAAAGCTACTCATTCGCACCACCGAGGCCGGCCGCAGCTGCCGGCTAAAGCCACACCGCACCGAATGCAAGAGACCTTTGTAAAACGAGACGTTCGTTCCAGCGCAGTCCACATACTTTACAACCAATATTGAAACGAACGGTAATTAAAATTGTCGATCGGGATACATGTTCCAAGATTCAAGTGCTGTTCGATATATATCCATTTCCACAGATCTTAGAGTTGTTTAATGAAATTTAAGTAGGAGTTTTTGTAGAAATTTTTGAAGAGAATATTTTTTTTTAAATAATTTTTTACAATATAAACATAAGAATAGTATTAAATTAAATAGAAGTGATTTGTTAAGAAAATTATCTATACAATTTACTCATAATCTTATTTCAGTATTGCAATCAGTTTGAAAATTTAAAATATACCTGCAAGTTTCACTTCTGTTGGCAGTCCTCTAGACTGCTTATTTTTTTTATACAAAACTGTAGCTTACAAACTTTACGCTCCAGCTTGAGCTTTAAGCTAATACTTTAACTTTCGGCCAAATGTTTATAACATAGAAGAAAGATTTAATACATGGAACAAAAAATATGCAACCACCCAGCAGAAATATTATAACAACTATCCAATCATGCGAGGTCAAACAGCTGGGTGAAAATCCGAAAAAGCGCCCAAGTCAAGTTTTATACATACAGTCTTAGCATTAGCATCAAAATATTTGAACTCACCTCAACCGAGTTATCTGGAATTGAGTTTCACTTCCTCTTCCTCGCTGACGCTACACACAGCGATTCGATTTATATGGATGCATTTAAAAGTTAGATTGTTTGTGAGAGACACGGAGCAGTACAGGAGCAAGTTGTAAAGACAGATGGCCGGGTTCCGTGAAATATGGCCTTCGATGGAGATCCGCAGCGACGCACGAATTCCCTAAAGTTTTTATGCCCGCTAATAGAGGACTTGTTGTACTAACAACGACGTTTGAAAACAGATTGCAGAACCGTGCAACCACGTTCGTGAGTTTTATATTTTTGTAAATATATAAAATCACATAAGTTTTTTGAATGATGTTTTACAATTTTCTTTCCTCACTTCGAAATGGAAAGAATTTTATGAATAATTAAGGAATTATTCTGGTGTCTCAAACTGACAACAGTAACACATTTACTACTACCATTCG
The DNA here is from genome assembly GCA_018247775.1 of Udranomia orcinus. Taxonomy (NCBI): domain Eukaryota; kingdom Metazoa; phylum Arthropoda; class Insecta; order Lepidoptera; family Hesperiidae; genus Udranomia; species Udranomia orcinus. Next base: position 5,868 of record DWGW01000123.1, read on the forward strand.
TAAGTACGGCATAGAGTGAGATCCTAGGATCAGTGCTGAGTCGACCCCCTCGCTTATCATCGCATAGTGCGCGGTGGAACAGGCGGGAGCGGCAGTGAGTCTAGCGCGCGTATTGTGTGTTTATCAAACTTAACGAACCGAAGTGAGTATAACGAAGTGAACCATTATCTTTTTCATTTAAACTGCCCGTTATTTCGCTTTTTCCCTTGTGTGTGGAACCCAAAGTAGTGGTATAATTTTTGCCTCCAACTCGACACCAGAAATTCAGTCCTATATACATACGTGTAGAGCAATAAGGAAGAACAAAACAAAATTCGGAGACCTAGAACTCGCGAATTCAACGAATATTTTCATGGGTATATGAACCACGGGTAGATGTAGGTACATCCTCATCTGTCCATATTTACCCCAACCCTTTTAGTTATGTTACTGCTGGACCCGAGTGTCCCATCCATAATTCACAATTTCCTCAATAGGAATCGTATGGTACATACTCCGTCACGCCCTTGCAGTACGGTTTGGAGGAAGTGGAAGACAATGAACTACAATCTATCTGATTGTGACAGAGAATCTCAGAAACAAAAATGTGATGCAAACGATAATGATCAACGTAGAAAAAGTTTATTTCAAAAAGGATTACGTATTATGAAATAAATGTAACTCGAAGTACTCGAAAACATTTCTAGGAAATTAGGTAGATTTCTTAAAAATACTTTAACATGGGTAACGATGCAACTTGTCCCGCCAACTTGCGCCTTAACTGAGCCCGTATTGTAACTAATGGCGAAGTTAAGGCTCCGTCCAAACCCAAGCGACTGCAAACCGCAACCGTGCGCCAGAGTATCAACTAGTGACCTTGGCTGTGTGCCACTCATATACTCACTCCTCGTATTTGTTCCTTGTCCTTCTAATAACCAGAAGGAAAAAAATCAACCTTACTTCATTTTGATGCAAACTATTTAATTCTGCGGCGCGATATTAAAGTATAGCAGGTGAAGTATCAGTGTTTTCTTTAAAAAAATCAAGTGGAAACATCAAAATATTTTTTTAATACTTCAACGACTTAATTAATTTCGTTAATAAAAATACATATAACAGTACTATTTAGTGATAGATAGCACATCATACATATCAGAAGAGCCTCGTAGAGACACTCGCTACGTATCTAACGACACCCTTAACGTGCGCCGTAAAAGAAATAAATAAACAGTTCGCAAAACACACTTCATCATCAACGGAGCTGGATCAACCCGAGTCCTGGGGCGGAGGAGTCACGCAGCAGTTTCGTGGTTGAAAATCACCACTCTTGAAAACTTTTAGTCGAGTTCTGCGTACTTGTTGTGGCTCGGAGCGCAATGTATAAAATATTTGTTATACGCGTCAATTTATGCCTTTCTTTGCGAAAAAAAACGATGTAATAGACACTATAGGTATTTTTAAGCTATTTTCTTACAAATTAGTCTTATTAGTCTTATTAGTGGTATTGGTTGGTATTAAGTTGGAAGTCGATTAGAAGTCCTAACCAAATTTGCGCGAAAACGTATTTTGTGATATAATGGAAAATCTTTATCCGCTATTTAAACTCACCTCTAGGAGAAGTCGCGTCCTTGAATGCTACTGATAACTAATATCAAATTAAGCTTTTACTAGCAGGGATGGTACACTGAAGTATATTATAAAAGGAAAAGCAAGATGGGAATAATTTACTAAGAGGCATTTGTTAACCCCGTTAACTTGCAGTTTATATGTAGCAACAACTGTAATCGCCTTCAAGAAAGATCTAGCAAATCCATTTAGACTTGGCCAGTTATGGGCATGTACATATACACTTAATATCATGTGGGTTAGCCCATTTGCCATTTTTATTGCCTGAGAAATTTATTTCCCACTTACTCCTAAAATGGGTCAATGGACAAAGTAATCTATCAGGATCTAGTTGACGCTACTGCAATTAAGTCAAGCATGGTTTTTTAGTGTTTTTTCTCCATTATATTGAATTTAAAGGTTTTGTAATAATACTGAGAACAAATAATTATACTAATAATATAGTCATAATTTAACTGAGAACAATAATTAAACGCATTCCACGTTCACAAACGATTTGTATCATACTACATAAAAATAGAGTTTAAAAGATTATTATTAAATAGATGCAATGTTAATTCGAACACTTTGAAATTAATTGTCATGTGTTTATTATTTCTTTATTTACTTTACATAACTTTCGTATAATTGTTTTAATATAAACGAACAAATCCTCACTGCAAATTACTATGTAAATAAGTTGAAAAAGTCGATATTTTTTCTTACACCAGTATAATTATAGGTCGCATTTAACTGAGTAGCTACGTGAGATATAAGAGCGGTGCGGAAGGAGTGACATATGACGTAAAAGAAATGTCCTGTTACGCCCGAATGACATTTGGCGATATTTAACATAACGAAAATTTACACGTCCCGTACCGCGCCACTACCTCGGAAACCTACCCAGTTAAGCGCGAGGCGTATAGTATGATAGTTGAAACAGAATGTACCGCTAGCAGGTCGTTGGAGCATGTTTCCCCATTCGCAGAGAGCAGGCAACTGTCTGGTACAACACAACCGCTACATGCGCCCCGCTCTTTATCGGCTTGTTCTACGCACTTCTGCATATGTACCTCCATTTTCTCCACTTAAATTTAGTAGGATTCTGAATTAACATCCAATGTAAGACTGTTGAAAGTTATATCAATGAATTACGTATGATTTGAAAATAGAAATATATAATAGCTTGCTACATTCTTCTTCCACTGTTCTTCCAGATTGTATGTTATATAATCTACTCCCTGTCCTCTTTCTACTTCTTGTTCGTTTTGCTTCAACTGCTAGCTCATTTCATATGATGAACCATCATATTTATCGCATATAAATACTTTAGGAAAAAATTCTATCTATATTTTAAGTATCATGTAAAAGATTGATTTATATGGTAGCAAGAATTCTTGCGTACAGTGTAGAGATGTTCTTAATTAAACAAATGTAAGATTAATAAAAGCTAACAAACCAAAATGTAGTGCCGAGAACTAGTTCCTGAACTAGTTACTTTGTCCGTCGACCCATTTCGCTAGTTCCGCTGATTACACCGAGAGAGGGAAGATTAAAAAAGCTTCGTTAATCAAATTTCAATCAGAGCTTCCTCATTACAGAGCTTGTCGACTCGTTCAGCTGTAATTATGTCGAAGCTAATTATAGCTTAGACGGTAATGAGGAAATTATAAGTTAGCTTCAGTGCTAAAGAGGCCGGCACTGTCCAGGCTGCGAAATAAAGAGACGGTTTCGAGTACACAGGACGAAAGACGAAGCGACTAATTAGGCTCGCGATGTGCCCGCGAGAAGCGGAGCGCAGTAAATAGGAAATGTCGTTTTGTTCCCCGCGGTATCTCTGTGTCCGATCTCAACAGATTCCTACGAATTCACTATTTAAGATGCCGTTTTTAATGGAAAACTCTTTTGGATGTTGTTTGCTGTTGTTTGTATTTTGAACTATTTACTGTATTATTGTTTCATTGCCCGATGTCCGAGCGAGGCGCTGTTCGTCGATGCGGGCCCGTATCAGATGTAGTTGAACAAAGTTGAGTCGTGGCCCACATGCTCAGGCAGTTGTTTTAGTTGCCTTCCTTTTTGTTTAGCTGCTAGTTGCTGTTTTTTGTAATTTTTTCATTTGTCTCCATTGGGGTTAAGTATACATATTGAACAAGACATGGGTATCCCACTTATAAGGGAAACTACAATAATACATTTACCTATCTTGGGTTATGGTCTTCAGGAATTGAACATCATAGATAGACGCTGATATTCAAGTTGAGCACTCAATCTATAACGGACTTTATATGCACTTGCTACTACCTCTTTAATGTATGAAAAAGGTTCGCCTATAAAACTAAATTTAGTGTCACACCATCAACAGCAACATGAAAACGGGCTGTTTATCAGGAAATCTCTCCATCAATGACGTCAAGCACAATGCTCTTTGTGTCCCAGAGCTAAGCGCTGTGAGGGAGCGTCAAATTTGATTATTTACCATTATTTTCCATTGTTTACGAATAAATCACTTGATTTAATGACAAAACTTTTGGCGCTAAGTTCTAAAGGTCCTTTTATTATTCGCATTTATATAATCGCAAAAACGTGGGCGTAAACGAAAGTTTTTCGTTTACAATGAGGGGCGGCGTCAGTAGAAGGTGGAAATGACGAATTAATTTAATTTACTACTTGCCATATACAAGCAAATATTGTAACCGACAGATTAATTATAATACCTCGATCATGAACCTCCACGTGTCCACTGAGGATATGCTTTTTGTAAGTTTAGCTTACTACTATACATATACATATACTGAGTATGTATATATTGGTCTGACGGCCTGTGCTCTCCGTATTCTGAAAGCCAGATGCATGGAAGAACCTAGGCTTCCTAGCTGTAATTTTAAATTAAAATACTAGATATAGTTGATGATTGATTCTTGAACCGTCTGTCGCATGATTCATGATTAAATGTAAACATAATTAAACAGTAGACATCTCGAACTTAGTTCTGGAGCCTCTCCATAAATTCGCGAAGTAATCAAATTGAGCATCGCAACCGGGCGAGCGGCATTCATATTTATTTGATCAAAATTATTTGTTTCTAAATTACGCGAACCTCGACTGAGGAGGTCCTTTGATCCCGCGTAATGTTATTACAGGCTATTTGCTTATTGTATAGAGCTAGAGGAAGTTGGTAACGGTAAAGGTCAGACAGGATGTAATTTCTGAAGGACCCGCGTAGGGCTGCCTCCTTGGTTGGAAATTTGATTGCGTCGTGTGGCGGCCCTGCCGTTGTGTCCTTACTATACGGCGGCATATAGTCAGTAAAAATCCGGTTATCCTTTAGGATAGGGGATAAACAGAATCAGCATTTTTGTAAGGGTTCATTACGACCTTCCGAAATAGCACGGATAATAGTTGGGTCGGTGATTCCAGTTTTGTTTGCAAAATATTTTTATACTTGTTTCGTAGTCGATTTTCGGATTGGTACTTACGCCGACGACATCGAATCCAAAATCTTTAGTTTTTCCAAATATGAACATAGACATTCTGTCAAAGACTTTTGCCTGCTCCGTTGTAAACTGACATATGTAGATACAGGATTATAGTCATTAATAATGATATAACGCATGAAGCCTCCACTAACTCGCAACCGCGCCCGACGTTACATTGCTTAGGTATAGATCTACAGATCAAAGCACTATCTAAAAGCATAGTGCAACTAGAAAACGAACATCAACCAGAGCAAATCATTATCCAAAAATTTACGTATACGCGTTGTTACGTATAAGAACGATTATCTAAGCCTTAGCCATGGAATTGAGCCATAGGAGATCAAACGCGACTGTACTATAAATTCCACTATCTGTAAATTCACTTTACATATATTAAACCCATTCTCGTACGAACGTCGCCTTACAGAAAGTATCTGTACCATCACCCCATCAGGAACACAAGACGTCAGCAGTGATTTACCACCGCGAGGCACCGCGATGCGCCTCGAGGCGCCGCGGTGCGGCTATATTCGCACATCCGTCTTCCACGTCTCTGTTGCTTTATTTTAGCGCACTCTATTTACTGTTCATGGACCTTTCGCTCTATTGGCAAACAGTGTAGGGAAGTAAGCATGCGGTTTGACTGACGTATTAGCGGTCGTTAAAGGGAACACCAATCATGGATAGACTTGAAAAACTGTATTGTCTAAAGAAACTTATTACTCTGTAATAAGAATAAGATAAAATTTATACGACACGATAGGAATCAGCCGCCTGGAATGACAATGGTCGTAAAAATTCAGATAACTCTGCCGATCATTGCGAATGCATCTAAAAACACTCACATTACAATTCGTGCTACAAATAGAAAAAAACAACCTAAGCGAATAATGTACTCTCCAATCTATACTATGTAGTTAATACTTTCATTCCAAGAACTTAAACTGTACAATACGGAGGAAACAAATAGGAATGCAGCGATTCTGTCGAATAACTTAACCGGATTCGGATTGTTATCGCCACAACGAATGACGTTTACGCCCCGCGGCCGCGGCCCGCTTACGGAACGATGGTAATTCCTTTTCATTTAAGACAGTTAAATATAAAACCTATTAACTAAAGCATTTAAATCTAAACGAGGTTATGTATTTAGTTTTGTTATTCACGGTTTATTTGGTGTATTCTTTTTTAAAGTAGATTACACCGTTATTACATATATGGTCTAAGATGTAAAGCTTGATTTGTAGATTGAATTCATATTGAATGATATATTTACACTGTCCTTCTGTGCGTGCAACATGCTTAACCGCTTATGTTGTGTATCGTTTAATATAATACTCTTACTTTGATATACAATTTATTGGTTTACACGGCAATCCTTTTCAAAAAGGTCCGGACTAGGGGTTCTATGGCAATACACTCTCTGCTCTGGAAAACGTTTTATTTATTAACGCGGGTGTATTGGGATTAGGAAGTTGCGACAATAACATCGGAGTCGAATCGTGATCGTGACGCGTGATGCGAGGCGCGCTGGAGCGGCAGTGCGGCGCGGCGGCGCGGCGACGGCGCGCCCGGGCACCGCTGCATACCTCGTTATCTTGCACTTCCATTTTAAATATGCACCGAATCTTGCACCTGAACTAATGGCACCGCACCGCCCCGGACCTGTAACATGTCCACTACGGAAACGTATTGAAGTCTGACCATTACCAGTAGATATACATATGTATGATTATGTAGGCATGATATGAAAACACCAGTTTTTGCCGTATTAAAAAGATGATGATTGAATTATTTATTCCTTGTACAATACTAATTTAAAATGATTGTTAACAGATTATAATACAAAGACAACATCAGTGAAGCATCCAACTTACGTTGGAACGAAACGTGAAAAAATCGACTCGAATATCAGCTTTACATGTAGCATTACTTGATGGATTTCCAAGAAACTGCGGCCGCGTACCCGGCGGGCGGAATTAGCCGTTATTACCCTACTAGAATACTATTTCCAAGTGAAACGTAACTTACAATAAAAAGACTATTAGGAGAGCGGAACAATTCGGCGAATCGGCGAGGTTGTAAAGATTTCCCCGCGATTGGAGCGCCGATAAATTTTTAAACATTTCCTCCATTGCCGAAGTTTTTATAGTTACTATGAATTCGTATTTTAATTCTGACAATTTATTAGCTTCGCTCGATTTCAGCTTTTATGTCTCGACATTTTCAGGTAATTGGATTCAGTTTCCGAACTTATTTCATAGATCCAAAATAATATAGATTCACATGAATATAACTAGCAACATACGAGTACTTCATTATACGCTGAAGAGAACAATTACTATTAAATTACGCCCAAACTTAAGGGGCACTAACCTTCAAGTATTATATTTATAAAAGATTTCTTCAAGCTGTCTGATTTTTATAGTATGATTTCAGATGTAGCACTTAACATGGTCACTCCGATTATAATAGAGGTCTAATATTGCGTTGTTATTCATTAAACTATAAACTACAAACGCAATACACACTTTTATTGAAACCGTCGAACCTGGCCCTTCGCACAGGATAACACGAGCAAGGCATGCTGTTATTACAGTACAACTGGAGAATGTGTAGGACTTAAATGAAGTACTATATTCGTTTACTTTGATAACAAAATATATTCAAACACATCTACATGCTAGGAAATTGCGAAATAACTTAATGTTTATTTTGTCTTGAATTACTCTATAATTATTTCATTAGTAGCATCACGCAGCGTTACAATGGATATTTTTTAATTTTTAACATATTTTGCATAATAACAGTTTCAAACCTCGCTCCTACATATCGTTAATTACGCAGTTCCGTGCGCTTTCAAATCCAGTTCAGGGTTAAAATTCCGCACGTTTCAAATGCCTTGAAATATCGCCGAATAGAATTCACGTGATGGTTAAGTTTTTGTAGTTGTACTTCGACTGTACGTCTTCTGCGTCATCCCCGCCGTAGTAGACAAAGTAGACTGCCGTTTTCTTTAATGATCCATCTTATTATTATTTTTCGATATGTGTAGTTGCTGTTGGCCCTAGTGGCCTTTACAGCTTCACCGGATTTTTTAGTCCGCCAAAATATTGTGGGGTTTAAATTAAGTTAAATTGAATTAAATTAATTTAAGTTAAATTGAAATTAAATTAAGTTAAATTGAATATGAAATTAGTTTTAGCGTTTGTTCATAAATACAATTTTGTGTTTGAAACTATATATTTTAAAGTTGCTGTGATTAAACAGGCCTGGCACACATTACGTATATCTAGATACTGTCAAGTTTTACACCAACCTGACTTCCGTTATAAAATTCAAATTTGAAATAGGAAATATATTTAAAAACGAAGTGTACATTCCCGCATTAGCCGGACGTCCGGTTTTTATCTAACCGGCTAAGCGTCAGCTGTCCGGATAACGTCGTGTTATCTCGCCGTCGCCTGCGGGAGCGTTACCCGGTATTTTTGCTGCTTCTACTGCGTTAGAGTTAGCTGAACTTTTATAGGCCGATACATAAGCGCTGTAAATTAATTCAATGATGTGAATAAGTGCATTTTTTCACTATATTTTTAGGTGTGATAAACAAATAGACACTAAGTTTTTAGGAAACTGTATTTTTATCAAGATTACTTACATAACAATAATTTTTTCTTTAAATAAGCCTTTGCCGTTTATATCAGTAAATATTGAAAAATATGTAACGGATATTCGACCAGCTTATTCGATATCAGACTCCATTTTGATCGGATAAACAAATTATATAAATTCCAGATTACTTGTCTGTTTGTACTTTCCTTTACACGAAACTATATTTTTGGGACTCGGAAGAACATAGAACCTTTATATCGGAATATCTTTTGGAAACTGTTCCCTCTATTTCTATTACTCGTAGGTACTATAATGAACTCCATATGACTAAATAATTAGCATGCCGTGACAGGTAACTTTCGATAACAACACCTTTAAACACACAAAGACTTTAATGCTAGACTTCATTAATTCATTAATTGATCAAATCGAATGATTTGGTCGAATAGCAGATCTATGAAGTTGAATGGTTTGTCGTTGTCGTAAAGAATAATATTAATTACAATTCAGTAATAGATGCGTAAAAACCTAAAGAAACCTGCAGTAACGTTTTTCGTCATTCTGATTGATGCCTTATGATTTCTTATTATAAGTGTCCAAGTATGGTTTATATTAATTATAGAAAAAGTATTATTAAACTACATTTAGTAAGAGCATGCATAAATCTACCCTGACGTTTAATAATAAGCGTGCCTCTGAACGCGTTAGGGGCAAACAGACGAGCGAAGACGAATGTCCAAATTCCGTGGACGGAGTGTGTCGGCGCCGTGACAAATGACCGTCTAGCGCCAGGCATCAGGCTGCAGGCTCGTTTGGGACATATTGCTCGGGGTAGTGCCGATTCGCCGCCGTCTCATTTCCTCCAAGATTACACCATTAATTTTTTCTTAATTTTCGAAAACAAAAGCAATCAAAAGAAAAAGCATAATTCCTCGGATTTTATTGGTGTATTGTTACATATATTTCAGTTGGAACTTAGTATTCTGGCTTGAATTGTAGTACTTGTGCCGTCGACTTACGTCCATGTGCGAAATATGCTTTAGCTTCTTACAGTCATAATTTAAGATAATATGATAAACATTAACATCAAACATAAGCCTCTTATAACACGGGTCACAGAAAAGACAGCGCGGCCCAGGAGTTTTCTTATCTAATAACTTCGATCAATTTTTGGGCAGGGTATGGTAACCAAGGTGTCTTGTCTCGTGTTGTACGTTGGTGACGGAAGGAGACGCGCCCGGCAGGCGCATATTGGTGTGATATCGAGAGCGGCTCAAATGACCCGTGAAATTGTCGCTATCGATCGCTTCACGCGCAAAAATTTCACTAGCGGCTATTGCTATTCTTTTTAATATATTTTGCTAAATTTACTACAGATTAAACTTAAGTTCGCCATGATATATATTGAACTCACTTTGAATTACTTATCGTTTTAGCGCTGTTTGAATACATGTAGGTATTTGAATATACTTATCACATATTATATGAATAAAATTTCATTCACAAAAATAATGAAGATGGAACATACAGAATACTCATGGCAAGTCCTCTTAATTGTACCAATACTATTAGTGATGGAATGCTAGTTATCGTTTGAGGTTTGTCAGCTGTAGTGTGTGTAGTTCTTTCTACACACACTACAGCTGACACAAGGACATATACGAGCAGCCAAACAGCTAGACCTTGGGACAAAACCGTCAAGCTTCTGTTTTTATCCAATTTGCTACATTTGAGTGTATGACTGGTAGTACATTGAATAAAAAGGGAAAAAGGGATGTGCCGCAATCGGGCAGCTATGTACACAAAATCAATCAGCGGGCGAGCGGAACGGCTGCGGAGCAAAAGGAAGCAAATGAAAAGTGCAAAGCGCGTAGTTGATTGGCAAATGTGCCTTTGTTTTTCGCGTTTTCTCTCTACCACTTTACCATTTTTCTATTACCCAAGCTTCCGCAGATTGCAGACTTTTGGGATTTTAGGCTTCTTTGGGCCCAGCAAAAGCTATCAATTTTGACAATACTTTGGAATTATTTGATCCTGATTATGTTATTTGTTACCAGAACCTATAGTAAGTTATACTCAAGGCTAAGCTGCGTGAACGGACCAGAGCCCCAGTGAATTTCTTACTTCTTTACACTAATAGACGCCGCGGGAAACTCATCGATTTTTTTATACAGATGAGGCAAGATCTTTCAAGCAAACGAAAAATAGAACATGATAAAAATCTGCAATGAAAACTAAAGTTAGTACGGCTACCGAGCAACTGTGTACACACAATCCCTCAGCACGAAGAGAACACAAAAAGAAAACTTTTGATTGATAAATGCTGGTTTCCTGCGCTCAGTTCAGTCCAGGCTAAGTTTAGGACTATTTTTTATTAATACGTTTTAGGCTTCCCCGGCCCCAGGTAGCAGGAAGTTCCATTGTTTCTTTCTTTTGGAATTACCTCGACCTTAAACATTTTCAGATGTTGCAGATGGATGTAGCACATCAGCGATCGACACTTACATAAATTGGTTACGTTAAGGTCAGTTTCGAGAATGAAATATTCGCGCCATATAAATTCGCAAATGTAGCGCACAAAAAATATTTACAACAAACTGACCCAACATTTTATGAATCAATTTCGTCCGATAAGTGTAAAATTTTAATACCGGCGTCGTAAAACACGTGTGCCGCTCTTCCTCCTCCGACCCATCGGTAGTAAAATATGTCCAGGTACCTGTTTTATTCACGGCACGTAACGACCAACTGATAAATAGTGACCACGGAATGTAAATATGTAAAATTATTTTGTTCGAAAATATAAATTGCGCAATTTACGCGGCGAATTGGATTTGAACCTACGACTGACCGATTTGTACGCTCTCTCGTACACAAAGTGATATTGCATGTTTGTAATTATATAACCAAATATTAAGAATTATTACGATCATAATTATTTTAATTTTATTGTATGATTGTGATTTACAGCGTGATGTCATTCTTACGTAAGTAATTATGGCATGACATTTTAAATTACTAAAAGTAAATATACATACGAATAAAATAAAATTAACAATAAAGCAATATTTATTTGTAATTTCTGTTTTTACCTTAAACGAATTTGAATTATTTAAGAAAGTTTTAAAATACGACGGCTAACGTTTCTATAACCATTCAATCGATTAATTCTTATTTAGAAATTCCTTATTGTATTTGTAGGAAATAATAAAAAAAAGAGAATAAGATGAGAAAAAACTACACGATTATCGTTTAGTTAAACGACGAAATAATAAAAAAGAGAGTGGAAGTGAGGCAATGTTACACGACTATCGTTTATTAAACATGGATTATTAACAGTTTACACTTCTCATAATCGATAGTATCAGGATGACCATTAACTGATGATTTTTATTGAATTGATTAACAATAATTGGGGCCACTGCCCCTGGTGGCCTCCAACCTCCCCTTAGCCACCCCGAGCCTCATCCGAGTACAAAAAATTACCACACTGATACACCAATACTTCTCTGTAAACACGGCATAGATGCCGCATGTTACTTCTTGACTGGGAAGCAGCGTTTCCACTACCAAACCCAACAATTCATCAGAGATTCCACAGAATTTATAAAGCCCGATTAGGGTAGGTAGTCAAAGCACGATATTCATTTTCTTGAGGGTAGACGCAATAATATTTTCGATCACTTGTCTTTTTATAAAACATGGTACTCCGACATATTCAATATTTAACATAGCTTGAAATAGTTTTTTTTTATAAAAACATCATAGTTACGCGCTCCTCGCTAACCGTGGGACTTAGGTTCAAAATCTTAAACCAACATTAAGTTGAAAATGTTTCAATACGGACTAATTACCCCACAATTAAATAAATTTGAACAAATGATTCGTTGAATATAATTTCCGAGTTATAGTAATAAAGCAAGCGACAGTAAACACCGTAATATGCGTATACATAGGTGGTTACATATAATGGCTTGAGAAGGAGTTAATTAGAACATAAATAATGCATCGACGATAATGGCGGCTGAAGTATCCTATCTTGGAACAGAAGGAGATTAGAGACAGGTGAGCTTGATACAGCATATGTAGGTATCCGTTGCTTTATCGGTAAAGGAAAATTTATATCAGTGTATTTTCCATCGGATTCCTCAAAAGTTTTTAATTATGTAAAACTATCAAGCAGCATAGTGGGCAGCGCAGTATTTATTTAAAAAGCATTACCAACGAAAAGTACACTATAGGTTAGTACACATATAATACAAATATACATAAGTGTTAATTTTTCCATTATTTTGCCATTCTAATTATAAGCAATCACAGCTAAAAAAAGGCAAACTATTGAACGACGATAACAATACAAATAAAACTTTGAAATAAAAATAAAAAAGAAGAAAGAGAGATATTATGTTACTTTAATATTTGTAAGGTAGGTATATTTTCTTTTATTTGAGTATATTATCTTGAAATATATCGAGAGACCTGGGTAAAAATTGTAAATAGTAGATTATATAATATAACTAGCTGACCAGGCGCACTTCGTATCGCCTCAGGATCATTTTTCTATCCCCGTCCCTACCCTCGTCTTTGCCCGA
>DWGW01000124.1:0-19085 GCA_018247775.1 Udranomia orcinus
ATTTCAATACAGCTTAATATGCCGTAAAATTAATTATACATTAAATTATGTTAATTTATTGATATGCTAATTGGTTCAATTGTGTTCGTTCGTGTGCAAGGGAAGATAGTCCACGTCTTAGGTATATTAATATTATCTTAAAATTCATTATGCATTTGTTATTTTATATTAATGTACATATATTCATCTATACTAATATAAAGCTGAAGTTTGTTTGTTTGATTGATTGTTTGAACGCGCTAATCTCAGGAATTACTCGACCGATTTGAAAAAATCTTTTTGTGTTGGATAGTCCATTTATCGAGAAAAGCTATCTAGCATTACGCTCTTCGTTACGGTCTTGGTTAGCCACAGATATTGATATTTGTAAAGTAGCTCGCGCTATCGAAATTGTTAGTTTTTAATAGATCTAAAAATCAGTCCGCGACACTCAGTGACGTAGCTAGGGGCTAGACGGGGACGGAGACGGGGACGGCGGAATAGTATATACAATATTTTGCCAAAGTAGGCACGCATACATTTTATGTAATTTTAATCTAATATAATATAATTCGAAATAGTGGTTGTTTGTAGATGTACTACATACTTATTTTATTCAATACATACATATTTGTTGTATTCAAATATCCCTTTTATATAGTTAATAAGTATATTATATGTTTTCCTTCATTTAGTTGCGAGTAAGCGTGCACGCAGTTCATATAGCGTTAAATAATTGCTGCTTAATATTTGTAAACAAGCGTTAATAAGGCGTAATTCACCACATCTGACCAAACAAGATCCTATCTGAGGTTACCAAGTAAGACTGCCTTCGACAAGAGTAACATTAGTAACGAACATCGCTGCTAATCTCCTCCCTCAATTCTAGTTCAATTCTCTAAAAAGCATAAAAATAAAATAAAATATAATGATCATAAAATTCAAAGGAATTTTTAAAATCGAAACAAATCAAACACATGTAATCTATATAACTGTCCAATATATAGGTATTTCATAAAAAAAATTAATAAATAATAATGAATACTAATTATCAAATATGACGTGTAGTGTAACATTAACGCCACATTCATCATACAACGCGTATATACGCTGTTAATATTCTTAGGGCCCCGTGTAACCTTGTAACGTGCCTATGTTTTATTCAGTATTACGTAGACGATTATCACGCGTGAATCTTTATTTTAATTAACTGCCCACAATGGCTCCAGCTCGCGTCGTTGAGTTGTTTTTCTCACATATTTTTGTGTACTATTGAAATTCTTGGGTTCCGAAGTTCCTACACCATGCTCGATATGCAGTGTCTCGATTGGTCTGCGTTGTATCGTCAAAACTGGATCGTAACTGACAAAGAAACGTAACATTTCAATCGTACGCCGATACAAGTTATATCGTAACGGTACTTAAATGCCGATGAGCTCGAAAGTGATAAAGGTGGACGCACACTGCAACCGGCCTGGCTTCTTGTGCACTTACACGTTGAATGTGAAACATTGGACAAACATTTGGGCAATGGGCCAACATTTGTGTCATAAGCAAGTGGATGTAAGTGTTGTCTGCGTTGATTCTATACATTAGTATATTATAGGACGTTTAGTCTAAAGTATTTGCCTCTGCTGCCGAATCTTTGGTCCCGATATTGAGTCCACGGCTCGATTTCGAAAGAATTAATTATTTATTTTAAAAAGACAAAAAAAAACAAATAAAATATATACGAGAGGTATAGTAATATGACATTGCGAGAAACGCGATTCAATGTATATGTCCATAAATTCGCGTCATTTCGACTAGGTGTGTCTCTGCCTTAAGAAGGCTTATAAAGGGCTTCAAAAACGGTAGTTTTTCTATATTTAGGCCGCAAGATAATTCAAATATACATAATGCATAGAACGAAACAGTTAACACGGTAAGATGCAATTACATGCTCGTATAAGAAATTAAATTAACGTAAGTTTGCATACTGTTATTTAAGTGTGAATTTTATCTCCCCAACTGGGATTTTGAATGTTAAGAAAATATGTTCGTTTATACCGGGTGCATTAGAAACTTATGACTAATGTATGCGTTTAGATAGACAATAGAGAAATATAACCTGTATGTATTTGGAATAGAGAAAAAAAATGGTTTTATCGGAAATAGAGAAAAAAGATAAAGATAAAGGAAAAGATCATAAGAAGTCACTAATTAAATATACTACAATACTCGGTTAATATTTAAAAAAAAGTCTCTATGTCCGTGGGATGTCTATGTGTATAATAATTGTTGTTATTATTTTTTTTCTAAGTACGTTCTTAGGAAAAAATATCGGTTAGTAAATTCAACATTTATTAGTTACGACTAAATAGTTATCTGCCCCAATCTATTGATAATTTCTATCGTAGCCCGTATTCCAGTATTCAATGTTTTAATCCCTACTCAAAGGCGATTTGTACGTAGACAAATCAAATCGAGAGGGCGCCCTTTTGTACAAACCAAACATTTAACAATAGCGAATAGTTTACCTATCTAATAACAACAATAGCTCACAGTACCGTACCTTAATTTTTTTTCAATACACTCGAACGACAATGCAGTAAGCTCCCCCGGCAAAAACCCTATGCTTCACCTATCACATTAGTAGTAAATGAAAGGTATCCTTACTACCAAAAGATAGAGTAGATTTGAACGTGGGCCCGAAACGCCTACCTGCACCTGGCTAGAATTTAGAAGCAATCATCGTATTCCACAAAAACTTTTTTTAGAGAAATACATCAAAAGCAGGACGTCTAGACGTTTCTTTTTTAGTTCCCAGAAAGAGCAGGTAGATTCAGTACAGCACGACACCGACACTCGGGCGGCTTTAAAACACTGCGCACGGTTTCAAAATAATATATTTTATTCAACCACTGATACAATTTGGCACATAATTCACTGACATCGAGATCACAATTATATTATATAATTAATTACAAATACTAAAACAACTTGGCGACAATCATAAGACTACTAATATAAATATTATGGCAACTTCGTCACAGAAACAGGTATCTTTGTACTTAATATTAGCAAATATTTTGATATATTCAAACACTTAATTATTGCTTACATTGTTATTATACACTAAGTACTATGCAATAACGAGACTAAGATCATTTTGTCCAAACTATAAAATACAAGCTACTTAGCTGTATCGCCCTCGAGTTTTGGCCGATATTAATTTAATTTAATTATTCATTTGATATTTAGTGTAACACCTTTTGTTATAAAAGATGTAACAAAGATCGAATATAGCCTAATGGAGTTCTACACAAAAAAACTTGAGTAACTCATTACAATATAGGCAAACCAATAATAATTATAACCCGTTATAATCGTGACTAGAAATGCATACGTACACTCAATCTTATATAGGAATGATATTTGTTAAAAGATTAGTCAAAGCTCCTTATTCGACGTAAATGCGTAATATAAATAGTCCGCGAATACGCCAATATCTTCAGTTATATATCGGCAAAATCTCTTTATTAATATTAATATTTATATCCGATTATCTTGAAATATTTGTATCCGATTTTGTCTTCATTGTCTCGTACTCTCTTTTAGTACCTTATTCACTCGACGCTAAAACCCTTTAATTTTCTATTCATGTATACGAATCTTACGCTAATCTCGGGCAAATTAATATCTCACGAGCAGATAGACGTTTATTGCACGAGTATACACGAAGAATATTCGAATAAGAAGCTTTGTTACTTGTTCAATTAAGATCCACAACCTTTAGCTAACTCACTGACGCCGTCAATAGCGATCCTCCTTGTTGTATTTACCCCACATGAGGTTATAGTAGCTGGTGGACACCTTCGGCGGGTGGGTATGGACTGGTGGCTGGCCGAGCACACGATCGTTCATGGTCAGGATCGAGGCAGTGCAGTGGCGGGCCTTCCGAGACGAGCAGTACCACAGCACGCGCGCCTGGTCATGCCTCTTCCTCGAGTTCACGAAGTAGGTGTTACCTTCGTAGAACAGCAGCTTACCCCCTCTAGGCGTATACAGATACTGGGCACCACCTTGCAAACAATTGAACCCGTTATAACAATCGTCGGGAGACGGCAACGGAAGAATTACATTGACAAGTTACGTACATCAAAACTCACCTCACCGAGTTTATATAGCGCTGTGTTTCAATTTGCAGTATTTAACGTTAGAATATAAAAAATATGTAGATAACGCCAATACATTGTATGTTGCCGGACACAACGCGACATCCTACGAAACCATATTACTCGTAAATAATGACAAATTCAATATAGTGATAGGTTACACTAGATCAGCTGACGTTCCTAGACGTACGCGTCTGTAAATTTTATTATGCGACTTCTATATATTTTTACATTCTAAGAATCTAAATTAACTGCAAATGTAACACACGACGCCTTGTAAAATATTATTATTTATGAGGATGCAGTTAAATAAAAGATTTATTGTAAATTCAAATTTTAATTTCGGTTAAATAAATTGTATCATTATATTTATTAATGCATTGACATTATATGTCCTACCTATGGTTATATAAAAAAAACATATTTTTTACAAATTAAACACTTATTTAATGAAACAAAAATTGACTGAAGATAATTAAAAATATAAAATGTATTTATACTTCCATATACCCGTAAAAATCACAGTACTAAATCAATTTAAACCTAAAAAGTACCAACCAATACCAACATTTGAACTATGAACGGAAATAACTACATTATAATTATACTTACTATTAGATAAATGCACCATTTTGTGACATGATATCAATACTTTCTTCATAGTCCATTGAAACGTTACATTTGGAACGCTCGGAATATTTTTTAGATATTAAAGGGCACAAAGTAAAATCCAAGTTCCTGGGGTCGCAACCCCTGTCGCGCCATCGTGGTTGTGGCAAGTGGTTTTTATGCTTTATCTGGCAAAGTATTCATATAGAAAATTTGTTAGAGCACTTTTTGTTGAATGGATTTAAACTCTGACAAATGCGAAAGACCGAGGATATGTAACGTGTCAATGAAATAACACATGAATATGTTTACGAATAACATTGTACTTAGTACTTCTAAAATCCTATATATCTGTGTCATAGATATTGTGTATATATACCTACTTCCTTACAACAGGACGGATTTGAAACATTTAGTTAAGCTGAAATTGGCCGATAAATATATAGGTAATAACAGTAAACAGTAGATAGTAGGTAGATAGGCATAAAAATAAATGAATACTTTATATTAACAAACGCTATAGACATTATTACGATTGTAAGGACATGTAATTTGTATAATAAGATAAGCTACGTATAACAGTCCTGATTTCAAATGCGTAAAGTGGCTATATCATAACAATCATAACAATTTTATCATTCTTTGATATATTTCTTACGTTGCATCGCAAAACCCTAAGCTAATTGTCTTCATTAATACAAATCATACACAGCAAGGAATATTTAGCAAACGGTAGAGATCGGATCGAGACGAAACTCTGCAGTAAAAAATCGCAATGCCGTCTAATTAGGATGATATGTTTTAGGAGAGCGCGAGGGGGGTACGGGGTAGGTAAGAGCATTCATAATGTTAGTTCTGTTGTTTGTTTTAATAATAAAATGAAGCGTCGATAAATTTGCATTCAAAATCTTCAGAAATAATGAGAATGACGGGTTCTTCTAGATTATTTACTTGAAACAGCTTTGATACGTCTCCCAACTATTTGCCGTAATTAACCGAAAAACCAGTATGTGTATCATAGGCGTAGACTAGATGATAAACGCCAGGGACCGAGAATAGTTACAATGACAAACAGATTTTGTTACGCGTCACGCATTAAATAATTAAGCAATTGCATTAAGCAATTTAAACCGTGAATATGGCGTTGATATGACATACAGAGGATTTCGGATGAGAAAATGGTTGAGTTAGGATAGCTGACTATTCTGTTGCCATTAGGCACAATTCCGTTATCTTCGTCGCTGTTTTATCCAGATATGCATTCCACTACTCCGTTTCGTCTCTATATCAATAAGCCAAAGTATAGTCAGAGACGGCGAGGTTGCGCTAAGAATTTCCGCAGTAGACAGTCGCAATGGCGTCTTGCTGCGATGCTCATGCTGCAGGTGGGCGCGTGCACCTTGGAGCCGCTGCGGCGGCGCCACACCAGCCCTTTGCTGCGCCGCCACCACGACACCGTCACCCTCGCCCGCCAGGTTACCACTACAACCACCAACATCGATTTATCTCCTGTACACCAATTTCAATTTAATTAATAGACTTTTGTGGTTCGCTCTCTCATATGTAATGTCCGAAATCTTTCAAACATAAACTAAAACTACTTTTTTTTACTTTAGATATCTATTATTATACTTTAGAATTATTTGCAGTAGATAGTGTCATTGATAAGCGAATTCAATCAAATAATTTTAATCTTAATAATTACGACGGTAGGCAAGTAGATCTAACAATAGGAAGCCTAATGCATCAAATACTTAAAACGAAATCAACCCCAAGCATCTAATATTAAACCATCTGCGTGATTAAAAATAAACGAAACGATATCGATCATACGTCCCAGCTAACCGCGTACACAAAGACGCGGTTTCTATAAAAGTTTCTTTTTATGTCTGCCATTAAACATTCGCAACGTGGGAGTAACGCAAAGGCGACCTTATTATTGCAACGGGATGTTATATTTTGACGAACGTGGGAGCGAGAGGGCCGTGGGGCGTGGGATGCTGGGTGTTATCGATTGGGGCCCCATCAGCGCTGGGCGGGCGCGCGCATGCCTGGCCCCGCGCGCCACCACGAGCTGCTAGCGTGCTCGACCTCGCCGCCACCCGCCACTGCGACCTATTTAGGATCCCATGCCTGCAGGGTGGCACAACTCTTGCCCTAAATAACATAGATGTAATCGATTTCCTGCCTCCACCATGAGCCTACCGTTTCCTCTTCCCGGCTGAAATATTACGCATTACGATTGTATGTACACGGATATAATTATGTGGGTCAAACAAGTGATTCAAGTTTTACACATCTCTATTTAATTAACCTTTCGACCTCACGTGCCAGTGTCCGAAGTAGGATCTACAGGTTGTTGGAGCGTTAATTCGCATTATGCAGATTACACCAACGGTACAAAGTTGACAATGTTATTCAAAGTGCGTAGACATTTTTGAAAGTCGTGTAAACTTCATACCGAGTTTTATTTATATAATAACATTAGAGAAATAATCTCAAATACTACATACAATAATACCAATCATGCATATACATTACACATGAAAACATAGCAAAAATACAACAAACACAAAATGCAAATAGTTTACTCGCACACCAACACTCGAGCGGCGTCGCTTCCCCTCACAGAAAACTGAAACATACATCAAATACGCATCAATTTGATACGCGGAAAACATAAAATGGCGGTTGATCAATGACGAGGGGGGTAGCGCAGCGCGATTTTCCTCAACGCACACACACAGGCGACGAAGGGCCGTACGTCAAAATTAGGGCATACAGGGCGTAACTAGGCTGTAGCGCGGAGACAGCTCCCTGCGCCCCATGCCCTGCCAAACTTCCTTCTTTCATAACTGCGTACTTCGTATCGATCCATAACAACTGCGCAACATAGCTTCCGTATTGAAGTGATTCAGCCGGTGTCGAGACTAGCGGCGGGCCCGCGAACCCTAATGCGTTGCTAAGCATTTGGGGAGGCTCCGACGAACCGCCCGCTTCTTGTATTCAATATTCGTCGCATTACTGCGTAGTTACCTATAAGCTTCGATTGAACGACGTACGTTCGTAAACAGACTTTAGTAGTATGTTTTTAATTTGGCACGCATGTTGTTGTTTGTTTACCGGAAAGGAATGAAAAAAAAACTGTTTTTAAACTTTGTGGCATATACAAAGCAAGCGTATTCGTGATCAAAAAAACACATCGTATCATTGAAAACCTTTAATAAACTTCCAAATCTATCCGTGGAAACTTCGTCAACACTTACAACTTAATATAAAACAAATTATTATTCTACGTCGACACGAAAGGGATCGAATTGAAATATACACAAAGTATTCTAAATTCTAAGAAGGTCCCATTAACTTCAATTTAGGATGATCATACGACTTCATACTCGCAGCGTGTTTACGACCTTATAAAATTAGTTTTAATATTGTTTAAATTCGTTCGCTAACAGCTCCGGCCTTAACGAGCTTAGCCCGTATATAATTTAAATTCGTAAAACAAAAAGAAACGTTTTCACACTGTTTTCGTATCGAATCTAAACATGTTAACATTTAACAGTATACAATAACCTAAATTATTTTAATATCTTACTCTTTCCGGAATAGAACGAAATCGACGGAATACAATAAAAATACCGGGATCTAACCTCTAACTTAACAACAAAACTTTTAAAATACAAATTAGTAATTAAAATAAGACATTCATTTCATTGTAACATATGAGTATAAGAAAACGTTTGTACATAAATTATTTTGTCGTATCTGCTTCAACACCATATTATGCGATACCATAATGTATTGTCATGATTATGCTACTGTCACGGTAGTAATATCATACAGTATTCCAACTCTATACGAACGGTCGGTTGAGTGATATGAGCCTCAAGTTCGTTATACACTCGGTATACAAACGATCGCGTATTCGCCGCAGTGGCTTGCTTACGCACTGTGGTTTTGTAGCTGCGATTTGTAAATATTTTATTAAAATTGGTGATAGTACTTGCTTAATAGGGTACAGTGCAATTATATACTACTTTGTGCTGTTTGAAATAGAAAAATAGAGATAGTTAAACAAATCCGAATGTCATTTGAACCATTCGTTTCGAATCAAAACACAACATGTATTTTATTTCATAGAAATACACTATACACTAGAAAAAAAGATCTCTATTTGAGTAGCCTTATCGCATGTTTACGTACACGGCTGTAGGTAAATATTTCAAGGACTATGGCGAGTTGCAATACTGTAAAATATTAATACTGTGGTCAAATAGGAATAAAACAACTAACGACTGGCTAAAAATTAATTAATGCCTACTAAATCTTTTTGATCACTCATGTTACGATTGCGTATGCGCATTAAACAATAAATAACGAAATATACCATTGAAATAATTCGAAGTAAAATATTTAAATGTAAAAGAACATCATTACTAACACCATATTTTCAAATTTTAATAATGTTAAGTAAATTTTAAGTAACTCAAATATAACTTTAGAAAAGGGGAGGTTTGCGACGTTTATTCTTTCCGTAGGAACTTTTACAGGTTAATAAGGTGACGTTGTTAAGTAAAAAAAA
The DNA here is from genome assembly GCA_018247775.1 of Udranomia orcinus. Taxonomy (NCBI): domain Eukaryota; kingdom Metazoa; phylum Arthropoda; class Insecta; order Lepidoptera; family Hesperiidae; genus Udranomia; species Udranomia orcinus. The sequence continues at coordinate 9,331 of DWGW01000124.1, forward strand.
CATTTAAAAATAAAAAAAAAAAAATAAAAAACAAAAAAATATTTTTAAAAAAAAAAAAATAAAACAAAAAACAAAAGAATAAGTTTGCATAATTTCAAATAAAAAAAATAATAAAATTATAAAAAAAAAGGCCGCATCGTAAAGAATAGCTATTTTAAGTTAATCACAAACAAGGCTGATTACAAAAAAATATAAAAAATAAAAACTTATTTTTATAAGACACGCCGCTACCTGTATCTGTGGTAGGTGTCTTTGCGTCTAACGTACTTGCCGTCGGGCGTGAAGTAGTAGCTGGGTGGTCCGTGGATGTGCCTGCCCCGGACGAGGTACAGCACGTCACCGTCCCCGGAGCTGGCCGGCGCCGTGATGACGTCAGCGCGGCAGCCCGCCATGTCGCGCGACGAGCAGTACCACTGCTTCCGCCCATGAGCCTGCAGGTTCTTCAGGTAGAAGGTGTACCCGTCGTGGAGGAGCAGCGACTTGCCGGTCCGCGAGGGCACGTACACCGCCATCGCCGAGTCTGAACCCATCGGTATACAGTCAAATTGCGACCACATTGAAACTAGATACGTTCGTGTTAATACTCGTTCATTAAGACATTTACATGGTACAAGTTTCTTGGATGTTTCATGACTCCAAATTAGCTTGCTTCGGTGTGGATCTATACTATGAAGGCGTTTGTGTGTGTGCAATGATAAACGAAGAACCGAACGAACGAACTGTTAGTGTTCTTTATAAAGACAATGCAATGCACTTGAAACTTACGAGAGTTCAATAAGAAAAAATGCAAACTATCGTAATACCTAGAAGAGTAGAATAGCTAATTAAATAATATATATGTAAATGACACCGTAGATTGTTGGTTCATTACTCTGTGAACCGAAAAATTACAGTAAACTATTCAAATTCACTTTATTGCAATACATTTAAAACAACTAATTTATAAAACGTGATGACGTGTTACATGTATCATGTAGTTACTTGCTATTTTGGATACAAGAAATTTGCACCTTGTAGTATTCGTCTTATTGCTTGCTACAATTATGTTTTAGGTTTGTACAACTACGTTCTACAATTACCGCAACCATATTATATTCCTCTATATTAGTAGTAGAAGTCTCATTAAAATTAATAATAATTAACTCAGTAATAAATTAAAACGCGTCCATTTTATAAACATTTATATTAACAATGAGTATTCGATTTATGACACTATGATTCCAAAACATACTTTGCCTTAATAATATAGAATCGATCAACCAATATACATTTAACATCTAAATAGAATTTCTAGATATTATCTAAGTCTTAAATAACCGTCTTCGTGTCTATAAAAAATGATTAGAATAGGAACTGACTCTCGTTACGAGAAATTGGCATGAACTTTCCGAATACAATCGAAGTCTGTACACAATATTTACAGATATTACTAATTTTTACTTGGTCTTGGTCCAACTCAATCCAACTGTTTGTAACAACTGATGTATTGGGACGTTATACCATAAGATCATACGATTACTTTCCTTAAAATGTCACAGCATAGTTAATTAGTAATTACGATACAGTCCACTTCATAATTACCGAATCTACAACTAAGAACCCCGTTATATCTTTGATCTCACTTCGAAGTTCTGTATCTAAAGTCACTTTCAACTCTCGATCCTTCTTCCTCCGTCTCCTTCTTCTCATTCTTAAATATCATTCCGGTCTGCTCACACTGCGAAGTCGTTCGCCGTACAAACGGAATATTTCGTGCAACTGTAGCTTGGAGAGGGTCACGCGCGGCGGGATCGCTCGCGCTCGCATGGGTCAGCGAGCGTGGTTGTGGGAGCCGGTGACCGCGACGACCTCCCGGTGGAAGGTCCTGAGGGTCGCCGAGCACTGGAACTTGTTCCTGGACGCGCAGTACCACAGGACCTTGGGCTGGTTGCGGTACGCGTTGTGGGGGCGGTAGAAGTAACCATTCAACACCAACTTCGGGTAACCCTTCTCGTTATATATCACTTGCACTGCAACATGTTGATACAGATTAGTTGCGTACTATTATATGAAATCAACTAACAAAAAACATAAAATTCACTAATAATCGTAATTCATACTATTAACGTTGCGTATTTTGTCTCGTTTCACCATGAATTCTATCTGGAATAAAAGTTTTTACTGGTATAATGCCGATAGAAAGCCGAATTACGTTGTGGTGAAATGAACTGCGGTTCCCCGGTTGGACCAATAGTCTTGAATTCAAATCACCGCATGGCTATTATTGAAATTATTAAAAAATTCCATCATTCACATCATACAGAAAAGCTTACAAACGAGAAGTTTGATTAATTAAATTTATTAAACTCATTACGAAGGATCTGGCAAAACTAAAACACAAACTTAAAAATAACGTAAAAACATGTTTTCTAAACAATCGTAGATATGTACGTTAAGGAAAACTTTTAATTTATACACTGCCCAATCGTTATAGAAGCGCACAGCGCGTTAGTTAGGTAAATTAGATAGTTAAATTAGATACGAATAACGAATGTTACTATTCCACGATTACGTAGACTCTGAGTGCGTTAGAGCTGGTTTAATTAGGCCTGTACCAATTGGACGTTTATCTGATCTGGGAAAAACTTTGGAAAAACCGGTTTTAGTTAAGCACAAACTTGTAGAAGAGTTTTATGCTACTAAGAATACGAGATACGACGTGAGTGTTTCGAAACCGTCATCGTAAATGTAATATATAGTTATTAACTGCGAAAAATAGTTTGTTACATTGGTATATTTTAAATACGGTCAAAAATAGCATCGGAAACGAGAAGTAAAGATAAATATAGATTTTATAAAAATGGTTTAATATTCATTATTTTATAGGTATTATTTAAAAGGTATACGGTTGTAAAAATATATATTTACAAGCTTGGTCATGGAACTTGAGTATTTCTTAGTTCCGTACAATTCAAAACAGAGATTACTAAATAAGTGAAAATCAACTGTTATTGACCAAATATGATTAAAACAAATATACACAGTAACGTAAATGGCTTACAAAGTAATCGTTTATAATTCGCTTGTATAGTAATAAAACAGATAAAAACATAATCGCTGGACATACATGAAAATCGTCGAACATGGAACCTTCTTATTTTTGCACGCTTTGCAATTGAAGTAGGATTTTATCAATAGAAATAAAAACGTGCGCAGCACTTATCAGTAGTCACCCTGAACTCTATACCCAATATCAATGAAGTGCACATTCGTATACGATTGGAGACGAACGCAATTTAGCAACAATATTACATCATCAAGATACACTTAAGTCAAGCACATGAATTCTATCGACTGCGCGGAGGTAATGTTTTCTATTGGTCTTAAACCAGCTGAAGAATGATCATATAAAATCTCTAAAGCGTTAGCGTACCCTGAATCGAGACCACAGTGGATGAGTTAATATTAAACAGAATCATAACTTGATATCACAAATATTCAAGAGCGCTTAACAAATAGTTTCTTTAATTGTCCAAAAACTACAAGGAAACATATACTCTCCATAAAATTATTTGATTACTGGTCCAAAGATCACTATTAGTTCAAAGGAGCATTTGTACTACGAGTATAACATATCAAATGGTATGATTATTCGTCCTGCAGCGATGCCTCAGCTCGGAGAAGACGACCCGCTTCCCCCTCGTGTGTATCCTGGCGCCACAGCCTCTGGCGCAAGTCCACCGCCGCTTGCTCCTGTACGCCGCGTCCAACCGGTACCAATGGCCGCCCATCTTCAACAACTGGTCTTCACCACCGAACCCCGATGATGCTGCGTAACAATTCATCATGACAACCAAGATAGATCGGGATAACAGACGTTCGAACAAAACTGTTCTGTTAGCTCAGTTATGAAACAATTATTTTATCGAGTCGATCAATTTGTTCTAAGACTGATATTTGTGTTTAAGACTGATATTTATAATGTAATGTAATGTAATATAAGTAAGATTATGACAATAAAATACTTTAGTGATCGTAAAAGATAATTTGTTAAAAACAATGAAAGGGAAAGATAAATAAAGGTGAAACCAATCAGCGTGCTTATCGCAAATAGCTCTCTTCAGCCAACCGTGTAGTAGAGGGTAGTTGTCGAAGAAACACAACACGTAGTGTAACATCATAAGAAAATTTATGGAAGTCCAGAAACGATAGTGGAGAATAAAATAACATTTGGTATTTGTTGTATAGTTTATAAACAAAAAATATTGCCGTATTACTCTTAGATGGATATAAACACTATAAATATATAGATTATATCAAAGGTAATGAAACGTACATGTTACTTTGGTTTACACAAAGATTAGATAGTGGGTACAAAATCAAATAATAACGTTAGCATTACAGACAGACGTTAATGTTAATCAAGTAGATATAATTCTATATAAATATTTTGGCTACATCTCCAATAGCTACCCACCGACACTATACAATGAGTAACAAAAGGTTACTCGCTACAACGTAGTACATAGTAGGTACATATACCTAAAAACTACAGTCATCATATATTCATATATAAGTCTCTATTATAAAAACTATCGCTCATATTATTCTGTTCATAAGCCGGTATACATTTATCCTATGCTATGCTACATCTACGTCTAAATACAAATGATAAATATCGGAGTATTTCGTAACATCAGCTATCAGTCGTTCCGCACTCTAAGCCGCGGACAATAAATAGAATTTTATAAAAAAGCTTCAACAAGACGGCTACGCTATCATTAAAGCTATACATTTTGTATACATATTTCTAAATATTTTGGTAAGAGAATATTGCACACCAATATACACAGTGATTATAATATTAATAGCATTTCTGGTTCCTAATACTACGAGTATAAGCCGCTAAGGCATTTGGTACAAGGCGATCGTGGCGTCCTCATCGAACACTTCCTATCATCCGATCGAATTCGGGACAGCGTCTTAACGCCGAAAAATACACTTACCATCTAATAGCAAACAAATGTAAATCAATAAAAAAAGGAATAAAAGCAGGTACTTGACATTAATAATAATAGAGTAGATATTAACAAAGTCTCTAACTTTGGCATTTTAACATAACAAAAAGAAACATCCCCTCGGGATCTAATCATATCGAGTCTTTCAAAGGAACAATATTCAGGACTTAGTCTATCAATAGAATATACTTAAAATATTGCCAACAGAGGAACCGAAACTAAATCATATTGAACGTGATACATCGTCCATGGGCCCTCACACGAGAACACTATCAGTTAGCGACACTCCACGTCCGCGATCAATTCCTGGACTCCAGGATACCGCGGAACAGGAGGTCGCGCCAGGCCTAGAGGAGCAGCGCGGCGTGCGGCGCGGGGGGCGGGTGTATAGCTGGCACAGCTCGTACCGTACGCAGAGCGCTGCTCTCCACGATCTTGTATTTCCCCATCGGGTCCACTTCGAAACGCCTGGACTCGTGTTTCGCCGGATTGTATGTAGCGGGATGGTTATGACTGCCGCGGAAGTACACGAGCCGTCCGTCCCTGAGGCACAGCGCGACCTGACACCGCTCGGCTTTCTGGTACGATCTCGCGCACCTCCAGGTAACTCGGCGCGGATGCGAGCCCCCGTCCTCGTAGAATATGTGGCCATCGGCTACCAAGTGCAGGCCGCCGCGCGCCGACCGGATATAGAACCAGCCTGCAACAACGCAACCAACGACCACCGATATACTATATGACCGTAATTACACATTTGCTCACGATATCCGAGAAAGAATATGAGACAGATCTAGTAATTATTCCACATTAGACAAAGGGTTTCATCGTTTTGTGTCACGCGCTCGTTCGGTACTAAATACTGGTTATGAAACAATTCTGGGAAAGTAAACTCTAGACGGCTTCATACGGCAGACATATAAGTTCTAGAGGGCTGCGACTAACCGAAATTAGAACAAGTTTGATTGCTTAGTGAGCGGCCATCGACACCATTAGCCGCTACAGCTGGCCTACTACAAATTATAGAGAAATAAAAATGCACCTTACATGACAGATAAAGCGGATACATTTATTTGAAAGAAATCCATTAATCCCACGAACGCTATCATAGAGTGCGCCCGATGGTGCGTTCTTCAATTTAGTAGTTGCACCTGTCTAGTACTAGCCACTTTCACATATATATGCTACATAAATAAAAAGGCGTGTGTGTGTAATGCGGCTTCATGTTAAGTCGCTGCTACTTTATGCGTCATTTTATCCATCAGTTATTATTCGAACTAGACGAAGTTTTTTGTCTAGTTCAATTAAGAACATTCTGAGTTCTCTCAAATCTGGTTGTACCAAGTACCTGCTGCAATCATTCACTTCTACGTAGCTTCGTAGAAAAAAAAATTCTATAGTGTCAAGCCACCCCGTAGACCAAAATGCATGTCGTATTTACGTACTTGCAGAAAAATATTAAGTATTAACCAAAATGTTGAACATTATTATGCGGATAAAGACTTGAAAAACTGTTATGTGTGTCATCACATTTAGAAACGTTTAAAAGACTTTACTTACAAATTAAAAAATAACATAATACGAACATGTCTTTATACGAATTTACTCGAGGATGTAGACGGCAATCAAGTTTGTATGCAATCTACTCGGCTGGAAAGTAATGAAGGGTTAGAGAAATAAAAATCCAATATGACATCAGCGCAATATAATCATTCTTTGTACTTATACACGAGAGAACTTCGTCTCACTACCAGTACTCACTACACAGCGTATACATTCTCCGAGCGACAGTCGCCGGCTACCTTTAACCTTTATTCATTAATATACTTTCCCACTAAAATATAATAAAATATCTTATCACAATACACAAAAATAATACTTCAAGAATAATACTCCAAGGGTTAACTTAAAAATACGTTCGTATACATCTCATATGGTAAATATAAAACTGGTATAAAAGCGCCCCGCGGTGACGCGACAAGGGTTAACATGTCTTCAACATAATCTTTGTGTAAGTACAGCCCCGACTGTGAAGCAGATCTAACGTAATACATTAATTAAGTACTTACTCAAAGCAAATATAATAAAAGAGTATAATAATAAACCTAAATTAATTTTAACACAAAAAGATCTCACTAAGGAAAAAAATCTTACATCTACAACGTATACATTGAGTATTATAATAAGTCAATCGTTTAATAAATGCAGTTGCCTACTTTAACAAGTTGTTACATTACTAATATCGTATACATGCCATGACTCGATTAATTCATTCCTGCCGACGAGCTCGACCCAACAAAACCGTACCATTCCTGTGTTCCCAACCGAAACCGACCGTGGAGTTGACTCCATTTCAACAATCATTTTATATACAATCGTGGATAAAGTCATAAAAAAATATGTAAAAGTAATATATAAAAATACTTAGGATATCGATATCATAAGACAACTATCACTTTGTACAACGAACTACACCTAGGACCGAACGCGGCAGATCAAGAGCGAGACGGAAGCATTCTGCGCTAAGCAAGAGATATCTTTACTCTAGAGCTCCGTAAAAATCGTATACTCATTCCGTGCGTGCTCGAAATTGGTGCCCACGAGCTATAAATGCATCAATACTACACCATGACTGACCAAACGTGTTATGCGAACACCTGTGACGTAAGAAGATGTATTTGATTTTGTTTAGCATTTTATCAGTAATCTCAGTCGCTTCAAAAATTCGACTTTACTTTTTTGTTATGTTACTTAGTCATGTACCTCGGATAACCTAGTTTTCCGGACTTGCGAAATTATGTAACTTAATTATAGTAAAGATCCATACGAGCGACAGTCAACCGCAAGATTAGAACTAATTTTATAATTATTTCATGTGATTTAGGACCAGCCTTAGGACAAATAGAAACAGGATTGTTACAATCGTAATTTTCAATCAAAACTGCAAAAAATTTTTGAAAACAAATCCAGGAAGTATAGTTTCAAATGGTGAGAATAGCATTGTTTTGACATTTTTATCTAACGCGACAAAAACATATCGCCTGATAGTAGAGTCAAAACGATCCGAGAGTATCATGGACTGTAGAGATGAAAAGCATAAATTAATGACTTGTGAGTTGAGTAAATCAGATTATTCGTGTTTCGCATAAAACTGAATGTCAGTTGCACTCTTGCTCAGTATTAGTCTCAAATATTTGTTCGCTAACGGCCATCACGCTACTAAGCTAATAAAATATTCGTATACATTACACATACCTAATATAGTGTACCCACTTGGGATATAAATATTGACCTACATGTCGCGGTATAATAATAATCTCTTTGGAGAATAATCGTAAAATAGGCAAAATTTCGCCCCTGCCTCCACATACCATCAAAATTGTTAAAAGCGTATATTTACAACCGCCGGCGCGAAGGCACAAGAGCATACATTTCCATTCCATTTGAAGCAATTGCTCGTACCAGCGTTAACACTCACATTTCCAACGACGAAAGGCTCAATTCCAAGTAAAAATAGTTGCAACGAGATCTCCCCATCTGTGCCATACCATCAAATTTCGCCGGCGGTCGAAGAGATGACAAATTGACATTCTTAATTAGTCTTACATTGTGGTGATAAACTCAAGATAACCTCGCATAGGAACCATATATTCGAATCTATAATTACAACAACACACAAGTTTGTGATCGATCATGCCCTGCGATTGATTATTTAATGAAATGTTTTCAATGAGACGTTATCAAAGACAGTTCGACTTATGATAAACACTGCTCGATCTATCAAACTATCATTTAAAAACGTATTTTTTGTAGTACTGGAGTTTAAAGTTGCTTATGTAAATGACTTATTACAGATACTTACGTAAATTAATAAATTCGTTATATTATCGACCAGCGCGAGATTTCGCCAGATTTAAAGCTTTGAAAATGTGTTCATTAGCGAAACGAATATATGAGTCCGGTGTGAGGGCTAACAACGGCGCCTTAGATTTCAGAACATGGGTCTAAGGGGTGTGGCGCGTACACCGCAAGTGTGTGCGCTGTTCATCTGAACGACACGTAGCCCGAAGGTGTGAACTGCGGCCCTGCAGCGAGGGTTGCGCGAGCAGCGCCACCACACCTTGCCACTGGCCGCTCGTCCGTTGAAGCAGAACCTGTGGGCGCCAACCTCGATGGCCGGTTTGCCGCGCTTGCTCAGGCAGTAGCGGAACTGGCCGGGGAAGCAGGGGAATGGAAACGGCAGGCCCAGCGTCGGCGGCGGCTCCACCGGGGCACATGTTCCTGCAACTGAAGGACCACTGTCAGTAACTATTGCGCGTTCGCGATATCTCATCTAATTTTAATCAATATAAGAAATAAAATGCAAAAACTATAAGGCACATAATTTTATAAGATTACAGGTAACGGCACAAAAGGTAGCTGGAAGAAAGAAAGATTGGAGAAATCAATAAAACAATGATTGATTTTGATATTTCTTTTAATATTACTAGCAATTAATATAACTACAATTTATACATAAAAACAGGCACATACATAGACATGTAAATAAACAAATTTCGCTACTGTATAAAGTGGCTATATAAATGCCGCCACGTTCAATTAAAAATTTAAAATAGTTTTAAAATTGTTTACAAGTGCAAAAATAGATGTCACGTATAAAAACCACAGCCAATCTATTTTTTTTTTTTTTTTTTTTTTTTTTTTTTTTTTTTTTTTTTTTTTTTTTTTTTTTTTATAATCCCCCCGGTTGTCCCGCCCCCC